>NXFB01000567.1:39954-50671 GCA_002525835.2 Ipomoea batatas | reverse complement strand
GCATGCAAATTCTAGACTTCACTATGAGAGCACTGAGACAAGCTATGACAGAACAGGTATCACCGGAATCCCACATAAGCCTTCACTAGGGAAACATTTAGTTTAGAGGTTAACCCAATTATTGGCAAGAGACTGAATTAAATACAAGCTCAACCTTGATTCATCCCTAACAAGCTAGCCTGCACAAGTACCACCAAAACAAACCACAAACCAGCAGAAAAGGAAAGTGGTCACAACCACAACACAAGGAAAGCACATTACCTTTAGCTGTAAATTGAGTCCTTCAAGCAAACTTCATCCAAATTTCATCAGAAATAGTACCCCCCACACTTAATCTGGACATCGTCCCTGATGGACAACCAAGGCCCCACGAACGAAAGCAATAAAGAGATATCGAATTAGAAAGTAGGAAAACAAACAGGAAATTTTTTTTTGTTACTTTTTAAATTTTTTTTTTTTTTTACGGTCCGCCATCCCGGCTTCGGTCACGGCAGGGATGTGGGCCGTGAGCCAGAGGCCTCTAGACTGCTGTTCAGCATTGGAATTTGGGGAAAATGTCACGGGTAGGGTCACGGCCACGGCCGTGACCCAGGGCCCTGGATCGCCCTATAGACACTGGAAATTGTTGGAACTCCTCACGGGCAGGATCACGGCCAGGATGTGGCCCGTTGACCCAGAGCCTTCTGTTGCTCTGTTCTGATGGAAATTGACGCCAAGGTGTGACGGCCGGGGTCACGACTGTGAGCCTGGCCGTGATCTAGGCTTCGACTTTCGCACTTATGTTCGTTTCGCGTCCAAGCTCGGTTTCACCTGCAAGTTAATCCAAAATATTCCCTAAAACACTTCTAAACTGTTTCAAAGCATAACCTCTTCAAATCTAACTATTTCCCATTCTCTCAAAAGTAAAGTAGCGCAAATCTCTCACCAAAATAACCCAAGGAACACCCTGTGAACAGAGAAAAACTCTTAACTCTACTCCGAACTAAAATAAAAAGAAAAATGCAGTAAAATAAAGTGCAAAAAGTAAAGGATAACATGGGGTGCCTCCCATGAAGCGCTGAGTTTACTGTCGTCAGCTCGACTCAACCTCATGGATATCAGGTAGCTAGCTCCCTCATCTATCTTTTGTAGAAACCATCAGGACCAAAGAACTTTTTCTTTCGTTTCAGCACACTTGACTTCTCATGGGGTTCAGGATCAATAGGGGAAACATGCAAATCCCCTAACTCAATTTTTCTACTTTCATCAGTGCACTCACCCAGCCCTTCTATCAAGTAACACTCATAAACATACAAGGGCTGGTGCTTCGCCATTTTGAATATGTCAAACTCGATCTTGTTCTCAGCCACCTCCATCATGAGTTTTCCTCTCCTCACATCAATAAGTGCACCAGCAGTAGCTAGAAAAGGTTTACCAAGTATAATAGGAACCTTAGCATCGTCCTCTATATCTAGAACAACGAAATCCCCCGGTATAAAGTACTGATCAATCATGATCGGGACATCCTCAAGAACTCCCACCGGACGCTTAATGGAGCGATCCGCCATCTGTAGGGTCATGGAGGTGGGTTTTGGTGTGCCCAGGTTAAGCCTCTTACATAAAGAATATGACATAAGACTAACACTGGCACCTAGATCTGTAACACCCCGTATTTTCCTACTACTATTTTAGAAATAAATGAGGGGTTATTTTCTTATTAAAATAATTATAAGTATAATTATTTCCTAATGGGCTTGGAATAATGTATTTTTGGATCACCTATTATTATATTACTACCCAAATGTTCTTAACCCAATATGTATACAAATATGTTTCATACTATAATTATTATATAGCCCAATGAAGATATGTACATATATAAAGCTTTGAACCAAACTTGACCCAACTATTCTAAAATGATCCAAACCCAAAGACGAAACCTAGCCTACTAAATATAGATGATATAAATGGGGTTAATCCATCAGCAGCCAAAGTTTTTCCTCCCTGCCTCACCATCTCGTTTCCCCTCCTCTCTCTCTTTCGTCTCTCTCCGATCTCCCTCTTCCTTCTCGACAAGCTGAGCAACGATAATGGAGGTAAGCGGTGCTGATAAGCTCGGCGTAGTAGTTCCTCGGCTCTGACTTCTTCTTCCTTAAGCGACAAGCAGCGATGACGCGATGAAGCAAAGGCAGCAATGCCCTTCTCTCGACTTCGGCGGTGGCATGCGTAGCTGAGGACATCCGGGCAGAAGCCTTGCGACGGCAGCGGAGCTCAGAATGGCGACTTCTCCCTCGCCCGAAGCAACGACCTTTTCCCCTCTGTTCGACGTGATCGGGCAAGGAGCAGCGGCGAACTGTTAAGAACGATGGCGATGAACCTTATGGTGGCATGTAGCGACTTTGCAGGTTCCGTGAAGCTAAGCCGCATCTTCATCTCTCCCCTCTCTTGTTCGATGTCCAACGAGCAAACTGCGGCGGCGGCGGTTTTCACTCCTCTTCTCCGGCGGTGACGAACTCCTCGGTTCAAAGAAGCATCGGAGTGCAGTAAGGTATTTGTTGTCTTTAAGCTTTTAGGTTGTTATGGTTTAGTGCATTAGTTGTTATTAGTTCATAATGATGATCATGTTATAGTAGCCTTTAGGCATGGACTATAGGTGATGATTATAATCAGTCAATTAGGACTATTAATGTTATTATTAGTAGCCTATAGTGATGGTATTAGATTATATTAATTCTCAGGTTCGTGATTATGGACTTAGCTTATGAGTAGAGTTGGTGTTGCTTTGGATTAATACGCTTCAAGAGGTAACCACTATGTCCATCAAAATCTATTTTTACACTCTCAATCTATGCTACTCTTTGGTGTGTTAGAATCCTGAAATTTCTTGGATATTAGCCTTGTTGTTGTCTATGAAATTGTGTTTGATGGATTAATGAACTCGTGTTCTTGATCCTTTGCATATTGATGTTTATGAGCATTTGTTGGTATGGATTCCATGTTTATTTGGCCTCTGTTAGGTGCAATCTGTGTAATCTGATCTCATTTTCGTATTCTAGAATCAATATTCGTGTCTGAGCAGAGTCTGGGAGTGGGGTTTGGGTTTTGTCCTTGCGGTGCACCCTAGCGGCATAATGTAACCCGCTAGGGCCTTCCGCAAGAGCAAGGCGGTAGAGGTTGGCGGAGGAGAGTGATCCGTTGAGGGGATCCGTGTCCTTCTTGCGGAGGTGTGTGGCGGAGGGCAGTGCTTCGTCTGGGAGTTCCGCTAGTTCTCCTGGAATTCTATATCCAGTGAGTGTTTTGTGATATGTTGTCTGTTTGTTTCCTCTTTTATTCTGGATTTTGTTGGAGTATTCTATGGGACATTTTACCATGTTTCTGGAGTATTTATTCATATCTCTTAGTCCATTATATGAGTGTATTATTTGGTTGGTTGAATTCTTGATTATATTATCTGGGAGTTGGTTTGTGTTCATATCTGAGATGAACACTCTGAGTGATGGTTCTTGGGGCTGAGTTTGAGTATGAGTATGGAGTGGTGGATCATGGAGTATCTTTTGGTTGTTGATGGGTGAACTAATTGTGGTATTATTGGTTATGTTTGGGCTTTTGCCTCTGTGATTGGACTTTCGTCCCTGGGATTGGACTTCCGTCCCTGTGATTGGACTTTGGTCCCTGTGATTGGGTTTATACCCCTGTGTTTGGGCATTTATGGCCTCTGTGATTGGGTTTACCCCTGTGTTTGGGCATTTATGGCCTCTGTGATTGGGTTCCTACCCCTGTGAGCTAACCGTTGGTTTGGTGTTTGGTATGAGGGATAGTATGGTGGTTTGGAGGTTGGAATTGGGAGTTCTTTCTTGGTATTATGTATTCGTTAGTTTCCTTTGTAATATTTCGGTTATGTTGTATCTCAGTTGACATCTGGTTGTTCCTTGTTATGTTGCGGTTTGGTTGGTTCCTTTGTGATTATTCTATTAGAGTTATGATTCACTTGGTATCTCGCTTATAGACTTGTTGTCTTATGCATTCGTTCTTGGATATTGGAATTAATGAGAAGTCCTTGGTTTATATTCATTCAGCGTGTTATTGTTGAGTATCCGATTTTAATACTGAACAGTTTGTTGGTGTGTATATTCTATATGGGTGTGTAAACCTACTTACAAACTTATGTATATTTATATTTCCTTGTGGGTGTGAATGGTGGTTGCTTAGCAGTCTTTTGCTAATGGTTCCTTGTGTGTTTTCCAGGTGTGCAATAAAGTCTAAGCGTGAGCACGATAGAGATATATCCGTATGAGGAGGCTAGACTAGTTGTTATGCTTTTAGACTTATGTTTTGGGCCTGTGTGCCACTATGAGATTCTATATACTCTCGTTTTAGATCTTGGATGTTTTGGATATGTTTGAGGATTTATATACTACTTTGGTTTCAGTTTTTGGTTAGCCTGTGCATCTAGGTCGTGTTTATTTTACCTAGATGTGGCATGATACCCCTTAGGTTTTAATTCGCTTCCGCTATGTTATGTTTATGGTTGAGATGAGCAGTTTTTGTGTTAAGTTTTAGCTATCTCAGCTTGTGAAAAGTTGGGGTGTCACAGTTGGTATCAGAGCCTGTGTTGAGGTCTGAGTAAAGATCCTAGGGTTTGAATTCTTGAGACTCTAGGACTTGATCAGTAGGAATTAAGGTGTTTGAGAATCCTAGGATGTGTGAATTCTAGGAATCGCGGTGAGGACACGTCTTATCTGTTTAAGTTATATGTGCTCTGTTAACCTTATTGTTTGCAGCTTGCGGGCGCGTCTTCCGGGTAAGTTCTTAATCGCTTTTAGATAAGTCGCTTTGTTTTAGTTTTGTTTAAGTATCTGCTTTAGATTAGGAATAAGTAGTTAGTTGATACGAAACGATGGATAGCACCGTATGCGTCTAAGCAATCAGACGATGGGCAGCTCGTTGAAGAAGAGTAATACACTCGCTGTTTGGAGTCAATGGCAGCAATCTACGTTCCCCGGGAATTGGCGTATTCGCGCTTGTAGCCTCGTCTACAAAGTCTTCTCGCTAACCTCAAGACTTGAAGAACACGTTTCGTGCAGCTGAAGTTTGATGCAAGACGAAGAAAACGAAAAGACCTCGAAGGCTAAAGACTCGAAGACCCTCGGCCTTGAGGGAACGGCAAGAGCAGACGTTGACGCACTAATAAAGAGCCAAGCCTCACCAAGTAGGAGCTTTGGATCAATAATGAAGAACCTCATACAAGCTAAGCGTGATAATGATGAAGCTTTAAGAAGTAGAATTTGAGGCCGTGATTCGCTGACCTTAAAGTAGTCGTAACACCCCGGACCTACCTCCCCGTACATCCGAGGCGTTACCGCCACACCTAGAGAGAGAATTCTATCTTTCCTCGATAGACCTCACTCTAGGTGCACAGGCTAAAG
Source organism: Ipomoea batatas (assembly GCA_002525835.2). Taxonomy (NCBI): domain Eukaryota; kingdom Viridiplantae; phylum Streptophyta; class Magnoliopsida; order Solanales; family Convolvulaceae; genus Ipomoea; species Ipomoea batatas. The sequence goes on along the minus strand of NXFB01000567.1, from coordinate 45,266 downwards.
GAACTATTCTCAACACAATAAACACACAACAAATTCTTACAATTTTCAGACATGTTAAAAGATGAAGCTTCATTAAGCAAAGTTCATAATTTTTCCAAAATACATACATAGGAAGCATCTCGGGCTCAAAAACAACAGGGTTCGACCTAAACGCACTGGTTATGCCTAGCCATTACTACGGCTACAAAATTTTATGTACACCAAAAACAAATTCCCCAGAAACTCCTAAAGATCCGGTGCCTAGTCAAGATAGTGATATACAGGGCCAGTGTACTCTCCCCAAACCAAATGCCACTCCCCCTCAAACCATGTAATATGGTCCAAAAACCGGGAAGTGGTAATGACCATCATCCACTCCCCACCAACGTCTAGAGGGCTAGGGTCCCAGGGGTAGGGATAGTGCACGATGAACTCTAGGGGGTCACTACCATCTAACGGCTCTATAGGGTAGAAGCCGTAGGCCGCCTGGATCTCGTCCATAACTGGACAAGAGTAAAAAGGATTCGCCGGAGCCACATGAGTCTCTGGGTTCGTGGGAGCCTCGGGAGCATAACCGGGCGTGTACGGGTCCTCTCCCTCTCTCTCTTGGATATTTTCGGCCACACTAGGGGGAAGAAGAAGAAAAATTGGGGTTTTTATGGTCTTGGTCAATGGTTGACTAGTCCACACTTTATGGATAAGACATCACCTAACTTGGATTAAAATACTCCAAAATATCTTTACTTAGACTGTTTGGGATTAATTCAGATAAATTCTCGGTGGAAACTAATTTAATCCAAATAATTTTCGAACCCAAAAATTTATTCCAGTCTAGAACTCAAACTTGAGCTAGGTTCGGTACACCGCAGAATTTCGCGAGGTACGATCGCAAATAAATTTTGGCTGCTATGGGCTAATCTAATTAAATAGGAAATTCCAGAATAATAGTAGGGTGTCTAAAAATCCATTTCTTAGGTCAAACGGGTTCGAATACTAGTTCCTAAAATTATTACGGTTCGTGACCGGGACGTACGATCGCAGCTTATTACTAATTGTTTTTGCTTATACTAATTCTTTCGAAGCATCTGGAGATCATCTCATGGATGTTATAGCCTAAAGAAATATTTTTCGAACCTTAATTTTACTGAAATAGGTGGGGGGTTACAGTAGTCCCACCTACCTCTGAAGCAGCTACAAAGGAACAAGCTAGAGACTGCAACCTTCAAAGCAAAGAAGACTAAGTCAAGGAGAAGGGAAAACTTGGACGTTTAAGACCCCCGAAGATAAGAAGAAACGCCATTATCAAGTTGTCCGATCTCATGAAGTGCGAAGTGAATTGCGAAATAAGGACCTCGTGTAACCTATTCGGTGCACCTTGGGAGTAACTCCTTGTGCAAGAGCTTAAAGAAGGAACCTCGGTGGCAAGAAAGAAATAAGGAGTAGCTAAGCAAGCTACTAGAAGACCGAATCGTCAAATGATCAAGATCAACAGACGTGAACCTAAAGGCTAGCACAATCCAAGAGGTTGATCCTAAGAGAAGTTTAGCTTATATACCCCGCGTTTGGAAGGTGCCTTTGATCGCGCTAAACGCAAAGATTAAAGTTGAGAGTTGCATTCCACTACCCCGGATGATCAACTAGAAGAACTAATGAAGATTGAAAGGATGAGTCGATATATACTCACGCTATTAATCTGCAAAGATCCCACGAAGAATATCAAGACTCGATTGAACCGTTCTACATCAGTGCCTACCACTCGAGTAAACAAAGGATTCCTCGTAAGATCTTGTACGATCAAAAGAGCAAGAATCCTTAATCCTAAAGAAGGTGCACGCGTTACGTTGGCTTTAGGACCTCGATGTTTCAGAGTACAAGGAAGAAAAACTCGGTTTCTCAGATCACCGTTAATCATAGACGAATCTCCTTTCAAGACCTAGCGATACCTCCCTAAGTGAACCTATCTTTTCATGAATCCCCTCGAGAATCTCTCGTTCTGCACCAGTCAGTCATCAGCGATTCATCGCCTTCGACCTCTCTTGGAGTGATAAGGATGTGCGAGCCGTAGCTTATAAAGTAGAGCTATCCGAATTCTAGATTCCCGTTGCGTGGGAAACAAAGTCAAGATCCGTCAATCGGTCAAAGTGTCGTGATCAAATCGTCAAGCCATGGAAACCGTTTAGAGTTGAGAGACTTCCTATCCTTCTTAAAGCCGAATTCTTCCCTATTCCTTAAAAATCCCAATTATCCTCCCATTGAGAAATCCCTTCTATCTGTTATAAACATCATTCCTATCTCTTGTTGGAAACTAAATTCTCCTTTGTTTCTTGAAACTCTAAATGCCTTCTTGTTGAAACACTCCTTCTACATATTTTAAATCTCATTCTTATCTCCTTTCAAGATTGCATTTCTTTCTCCCCTTGAAGAGCTGAATACCTTATCATTGACAAATCATTAATGTCTTTCAAGACCTCATTCCTAATCCCTCTTGGAATCTAAATTCTTTCATTTTCCTTGAATAAGCTGAATAACCTATCATTGAAAAACTCTTCCTATGTTTTCAATCTCGCCCCTATCTGTTCTCGAAGCCAAGTTCTTTTCGTTCCTTCTCTTTTGTTGAAAGAACTTGATATTCCCTTGATTGAGAAATTCTTTTGTCCTCTTCGAACCTTGTCCTTATTTTCTTCCGAAGTCGAGTTCTCATCTTCTCTTTAAAGAACTTGACATTGAGCAGTCATCCCCATCCTCTCGAACGTTGTTCTCGTTTGCTTCTTGAAAATATCGTGTGCAAGGTGACAACCTTATTTCCTAAGTCGTAACCTTGATAACTCTTGATTCTGTTCTTAACCTACGTTGTCCTTGAATCTTGAACCTTAAAACTTTCATCATCTTTTCCTGGTTGGGTCAAAATTTTCAAAACTGAGCATATATGATATATACTATTTTCTCTATATGTACTACCGTACTAGTTTTAACTCTCTGCCCCCAAAACGATTTTTGAGCTTCGGGGACGAAGCTCCTTTTAAGGGGGATAAAGTGTAACACCCTGTATTTTCCTACTACTATTTTAGAAATAAATGAGGGGTTATTTTCTTATTAAAATAATTATAAGTATAATTATTTCCTAATGGGCTTGGAATAATGTATTTTTGGATCACCTATTATTATATTACTACCCAAATGTTCTTAACCCAATATGTATACAAATATGTTTCATACTATAATTATTATATAGCCCAATGAAGATATGTACATATATAAAGCTTTGAACCAAACTTGACCCAACTATTCTAAAATGATCCAAACCCAAAGAGGAAACCTAGCCTACTAAATATAGATGATATAAATGGGGTTAATCCATCAGCAGCCAAAGTTTTTCCTCCCTGCCTCACCATCTCGTTTCCCCTCTTCTCTCTCTTTCGTCTCTCTCCGATCTCCCTCTTCCTTCTCGACAAGCTGAGCAACGATAATGGAGGTAAGCGGTGCTGATAAGCTCGGCGTAGTAGTTCCTCGGCTCCGACTTCTTCTTCCTTAAGCGACAAGCAGCGATGACGCGATGAAGCAAAGGCAGCAATGCCCTTCTCTCGACTTCAGCGGTGGCATGCATAGTTGAGGACGTCCGGGCATAAGCCTTGTGACGGCAGCGGAGCTCAGAATGGCGACTTCCCCCTCGCCCGAAGCAGCGACCTTTTCCCCTCTGTTCGACGTGATCGGGCAAGGAGCAGCGGCGAGCTGTTAAGAACGACGGCGGTGAACCTTATGGTGGCATGTAGCGACTTTGGAGGTTCCGTGAAACTAAGCCGCATCCTCATCTCTCCCCTCTCTTGTTCGACGTCCAGCGAGCAAACTGCGGCGGCGGCGGTTTCCATTCCTCTTCTCCGGCGGTGACGAACTCCTCGGTTCAAAGAAGCATCGGCGGTAGTCCTCTCCCCTGTCTCCGGCGGCCTCGCAACGATAGTTCAACGGCGGCACGTCTTCTCTATCTCTCCTTCCGTCGATGGTGGCCGGGAGCTCGTGTGAAGGGTGTTGGTTGGTTGGTTGCGTAGTGTAGTAGAAGGTGATGAAGTGGTGTGGTGGTACGGTGCCCATGTGGTAGGTTGGAAGGCGTGGGTTCGATTCCGGGATTAGCATTGCAATAAGGTATTTGTTGTCTTTAAGCTTTTAGGTTGTTATGGTTTAGTGCATTAGTTGTTATTAGTTAGTAGCCGTTAGGCATGGACTATAGGTGATGATTATAATCAGTTAATTAGGACTATTAATGTTATTATTAGTAGCCTATAGTGATGGTATTAGATTATATTAATTCTCAGTTCGTGATTATGGACCTAGCTTATGAGTAGAGTTGGTGTTGCTTTGGATTAATACGCTTCAAGAGGTAACCACTATGTCCATCAAAATCTATTTTTACACTCTCAATCTATGATACTCTTTGGTGTGTTGGAATCCTGAGGGTGTGTTTACTAACACGAAAATTTCTGAAAATTTCCTAAAATTTCTGAAAATTTTGAGAATTGAGAATAAGAAAACAAGAAACATGTTTACTTTAGCTATTTCTCATTTTGAAAACAGAAAACTCTTCTCTATTTTGTGGAGAATTAGAAACACAAAAAAAAGTTGTTTTCTGATCAGAAACACGCGGATGAACAGTAAAAATAAACATAGAGCATAGCATCGATTCCTATCACAAGCAATTTTCTCTCCTCTTCTTCTTCTTCTTTTTTCTTCTTTCGACCTCACGTCCGATCCCCTCCTCTTCCCGTCTTCCCTTGCCTCACCCGCCGTCCCTTGCCTCACTACCCTCAAGCGAAAGCTTCCAACCCAAACCTCGCCGCCTTGTCGGAGCACATGGAGCCCGGCGACACCATCACTGACGGCGGCTTCTAGCCCAAGATATGTGAACGGTGACACCATCACCAACACAATCATCGACGAAGGCAACGAGTGGTATGAAAACACAGAGGGCCATGGGTGTTTCCTGCCCAAGATCTGTATCTCGGCATGGATGTTTCCGGCGGCCAGGATGGAGTAAGAAATTGGAGGCGAGACTCCAGGGTGGAGGACGACAAAAAACTTTCCAGAAACGGTATTGGTAAACAAACTTTTGAAAACTGAGAAAATTTGAAAATAGAGAAAAGGAAATAGAGATAGAAAACAGAACTGAAAACAGAAAATTTAGAAAACTTTAGTAAACACACCCTGAAATTTCTTGGATATTAGCCCTGTTGTTGTCTATGAAATTGTGTTTGATGGATTTATGAACTCGTGTTCTTGATCCTTTGCATATTGATGTTTATGAGCATTTGTTGGTATGGATTCCATGTTTATTTGGCCTCTGT
>NXFB01000567.1:20043-30652 GCA_002525835.2 Ipomoea batatas | reverse complement strand
ATAGAATATACACACCAACGAACGATTCAAGTTTAAATCAGATACTCAACAACAAAAAGCTGAAAGAATATATAAACCAAGACTTTTCATCAATTCCACAATCCAACCAAATCACAAACTCAATGGAATACTCATGAGAAACAACCAGACTAGAATAGGTCCAAGAATAACCAATAATCACCAAGATACAATACAACTCAAGAGTCAACAAAGAACCAAACAGACCTCAACCCAAGGATAATCACCAAGACCTCAACTTCCAATCCCAAGCACCAACTCTCACACAAAACACCAAGCCCAAAAGTTAGAAGTCAGTTGCACAGGGGTAGAAACCCAATCACAGGGACCGAAGTCCAATCACAGGGACCAGAGTCCAATCACAGGGGCAAGAGCCCAATCACAGGGACCGGAGTCCAATCACAGGGGTATAAACCCAATCACAGGGACCGGAGTCCAANTATATATATATATATATAATTAATGGTGTACTGTGGGTATTTTGTTAAGATGTATTACGGTCTTCACATTGAACATAGGGATGCACTTGGCTATCAGTATTCTCTACATCAATTGACTACAAATAAATTTCATTAAATGATATAATAAAAATCACAAAACACCTTAGTTTTTTTTTTTTTGAAATACTATTGACCCTATTACATGTAGTATCTGTCCATATACTTTGTCAACCTACTGAAGCCCAACAAAGGCAACATTGCTCCCACTGAAGCCCAACTTCATCACTTCATGCCGTTTGACCACAAGGCCTTTGGCCAAAACACCTTAGTTCTTAAAAAAACTGTCATCTTTGAAATTTGAAAGATAATTTTGGATTTGATGGTGCCAGAGTCATTTGGAGAACCAACACCTTAGTTCCCGCACTATTTTCTCAATAACATAACATGTGACTTTACCTTTAAATTCAAAGAATGGTTGAGAACACTTGACGCCCTTATACCATTTAGAAACTCGGGAATGTGCACATTATCAAGTAAACTATTGATTGAGTCCAATTTACAAATACTATCGCAGTTGTGTCTTACTGTCCCCAATATGCAGATCACTCATGTATTCATTGATGGAGTTAACGACATCAACCATTGAGGTTAATATAGCTCGACCTTCAAGAAAGCTACATTTTGAATTGCCAATCATGAACATAGGAAACGTACTTGCAAGTATGGTGGTAAACTGGGTCTCCATTATATATTTACCATAATATAAATATAAAATATATATATATTGAAATTGAATTGGAAGAACTAAATAACAAAAAATATATATATTAAAACAAAAATATGTTTTTTTTTGGTAATGTGTATACATACGTGTGATGTATACATACTACACACTATCTAATGTATTGTGTATTTTTTTTTTTAATACTATTGACCCTGTTACATGTATACATACTACACACTATCTATTATCTAATACGGAGTATAATATTAGAATTATCTAGAAGACCCTCCAGAATTCCTTCGCCCATCTCTGGTCTATTGTTCTCTATACTTGCACATCCAGAAAATCCATCGACACTCTTGTTGCTGTACAGATCTGGAAAGCATTCCCATCTAAAGTTTAGCTAGCAGCGACGATGAATCATCTTCGAAACCTGGAGTTAACAGGCTTTTTCATTAATTTGGGGGTAATTTTTTTTTTTTTAATTCATCATTTTCTTGTGCAGATGAATTTTCATATGTACTAATTTCTGCAATATAAAGCTTAAAATTTCAGATTTCACCAATTGTTTGTCTAATTTCGTTCACAAAAGAACATATCTAGGTTTTAGGGTTTACGTCTCAGCTCGATTTTTCAATATATTACAGATCTGTAGTTGTTACCTAGTTTAAAAGGTAAAAATTCCTTCAATTTTTGGATTGCATGCCCGAAAAAGGTAAAAGATAAGATTATACCCTAAAAGTTGATTTTTTGGATTGCATGCAGATGGTGGATATATCATAATGGTTCATAAAAAACGATAAGTCTATTTCTAGTATTTGATACTACTAATCTGTACTGGTTTTTATATATTTCGTCTCTCAACTATTTATGAGTAGTGACAAAATTTGTGTAAAAAAATGAATTTGCTTACCTCTGTTGTCCTCTTGAGACTTCAGTTATTTGCTATAATTGTAGATATGGTCAATTTCCTCATATCCCTTATGTTCTCTGATTGGTGTTTGTAGACTCTTCAATTTTGAAAAATTCACAGTTTTGAAGTGTCCGTAGTTTTGTAATATTCAATTCTGTGCAGTTTTATAGATTTGAATTCAGCAGCTATATATACAGCTTAACTAAATAGGTTGGCTGAGATGTGTTTGGAATTGGAACAGTTTCATAGTTAGTAATGATAGCACACAGTAACCAAAGCCATAAGATACCGACATTTAGGACTAACTATTTAATTATTTACTCATGTTTGAAAATGAATTTAAGTTTGATTTGTATTGCCATACTATTAAAATATTAGTCTTGCAAGTAATGGTTTCGTTTTTTTTCATACTTAGGTTTGACGCAGCTAAATTTGGTAGTGGCAATGCACTGGTTTGTTATGGAGTGACTGGTCCATTGGGTGTTTACCATTTGAAAACAGGATGATTCAATTGAATGCAGGTTGTCAATTGAGTTCCCTTCTACTTGTTAATTGCTATTTTTTCCTGATTATATCATTTGGAAAGGATGATTGTTTCAATGTTGTACCTTTATATATTGTTACGTGAATGAATGAAAATCTTCAAATTTCTGCAACCTTGTTTACTTGCAACTTTAAATACTTGACCTTATTTCTTTGATCAATATTAGTATGTATCTCCTATATTTTTTTTTTTGTTTAAATAGATGGCAGAAAAACATCCTTGTTTACCCCTAATTCAACATGTTTATAGTGGTTATCAAATAGGAGGGCAATTTGTTTTTTCTTTAGAATTTCTTTTTGGCTATATATATAACTATAGTGAACTTGAAAGCAACTTTAATTCAATTATATAATACTCCATAATTTTTTCAATTATATAATGTTCTTCATGTATATATAACACAGGAACCCAAGTAAGTTTAAACTTATACCTTAATGGAATTTATAAAAAAATTTCATGTGGGAAGAAGTTGTATTAAATTTAAAGTTTGCACATAATTTGAAATTGTTTCATGTGTTTAAAATAGTCAATTCAGTTATATTTATAATAGTGGGTCACATTGTTCTATTAACATATGCAGGAGATGTGCATCATATAAACCAATAAGATATGTGGCACAAAATTGTGGTGATGATATGATATCCAAAGCAACCCAAATAAGTTTAAATTTATTCCTTAATGGAATTTAGTTCAAAATATCACATATGGGCATGATTTATTATACAATTTATTGATTTATTGAAATTGCATATAGGTTAAATTTATTTCATGTGTTTAAAATAGTTAATTTTGTTATTAATTTTATCAACATTTTCCTATGCAGATCTTTCCACAAATTATATGATACATATAGTTAAAAGATGAAGGTCAGGCTTTCAAATTGACTTGAACTGTAATCAACAATTTTAAAATTGCTAAGAAGGTATGCCATATTACCACTATGAGCAAAGAAAATATGTTCTAAGATTCTTACAGAATATCACAACATGATAATGTGCTATTTTTTTCATTTAGTACTGCATTCACCTTTTAAGGGAAATCATCATCATGTAGAGTAACTTGATCTTACTTCCCATATCCCTTCTAGATTAACTTGCAATCATCTATAAGGGAAAACATTTGTTTAAGGAATTTTTCAACTCTTGATTATATGTATGGATGATATAACAATTATATGTAGAACATACTTACATTTAGCATGTTAACATCTACTTAGTCATAGTCTTAGTCTGGATTTTACATGAGACAAAAATTTTGAGAAAACTAACCTGGATTTTTTGTATTGCAGTTTGGTATTGATTGATTTTAGTTTTATCAAGCTTAATCTCAAAGAAAGATCTGCTGCTCAGGTATCTATATTATTCAATTTATGTTCTTATATTATAATATGTTGATTGATTTATTTGAGATCTGTACACAAACAACCTTGCTTATTAAAAAAGAAGTAGAAATTATTAAATTGAGTTTTACTTACATACTAAATTGTAAAGGACACTCCCAAATCTCTGTACATAGATCAATCACTCCATAATACTAATCTCTGTATATAGATCAATGATTTCATAAAGATAGAAGAAGTCTGCAACTACAAATTTCTACACCTGCAATTTGATAATAATAAAAGACAATAATAATAGTAATTGCATTATAATAATCTCTTTATATAGAAGAATTATTTCATAGATATAGTAGAAGTCTGGAACTACATATTTCTACACCTGCAATTGACAATAATAAAAGATAATAATATATCTCTGTATGAAAATATTGTAGTTATAAAAAACCCATAAAAAACACACCTACAGTGAATCCTCAATGAAAAATTCAATCAATTTGCAAGTTTGACCACCAATGATTTTTTCCTGTGGAGAATATATTTCAACATCTGAAAATCAATGAATGTAAGTATACAGTATAATTTTTTTTATTTTTTATAAAGTAATTGTACCTATAATATAATTCCAAATATGCAGGGGTAGTGAAGATGATACAGGGCTTTACCAAATGTGCAGGTGCTCTCCATTGGATGTTGAATCTTCAAGCAAATGTCATCTGCCTCCTCGTGAATGCTTTCCCAATATGTCGTATGCATCTCCATCATTTTCCTCTACTCTAAAACACAGAATTGTGAGGACTTATTTATAGTGTTGTAGGTTTATAGAAATTTATGTGTATTTAATATTAGTTGAGGATAACAAAAGTTATTTCACTTGCATTCACACTTGTATTTATGGGATATAAGGATATTAAACAAAATATCTGATATGCAACCTTTCAAATTACAGCATTTAAATCTTAATGTAATTAATGGATTTTTCGAAAAAAAAGGTTCCAAATCCAATAACACATCGGATAACGAAAAGTTTTCCAGTTCTTTACCATAAGCAAACGTTTTTCTCCAGTTTGGGCGGGAACTTTTATCTATTTTATTTTTCCTAAAAGATTCTACTTTATTATAGTAGAAGATGATTGGACTTTCGTCCCTGTGATTGGACTTTCGTCCCTGTGATTGGACTTTCGTCCCTGTGATTAGACTTTCGCCCCTGTGATTGGACTTTGGTCCATGTGATTGGGTTTATACCCCTGTGTTTGGGCATTTATGGCCTCTGTGATTGGGTTCCTACCCCTGTGAGCTAACNACATGGTAAAATACCCAACAAAATACTCCAACAAGGAAACAATCACACAATAAATCACAAAACAGTCTCTGGAAACAGTTTTCCAGTAGACCTAACGGAACACTACAACGGACCACAGACCTCAGCCACACTCCTCCGCAAGAAGGCCCCGGATCCCCTCAACGGATCCCTTTCCTCCGCCAACCTCCACCGTGTTGCCCTTAAGGAAGGCCCTAGCGGAGTACATTGTGCCGTTAGGGTCCTCCGCAAGGCCAAATCTCACACCCCACTCCCAGACCTTGCTCAGACACGAAAGAATGATTCCAGAATACAACAATCAGATTATAACACCTAGATTTCATCCAAAAGAGGTCAAATAAACATGGAATCCATGCCAACAATTGCTCATAAACATTAATATGCAAAGGATTAAGAACACAAGTTCATAAACCCATCAAACACAATTCCAAATACAAGAACAAGGCTAATATTCAAGAAATTTCAGGATTCCAACACACCAAAGAATAGCATAGATTGAGAGTGTAAAAATAGGTTTCGATGGACATAGTGGTTACCTCTTGAAGCGTATTAACCCAAAGCAACACCAACTCTAGCCTCATCTCATACGCTAGGTCCATAATCATGAACCTGAAGGTTAATGTAATCTAATACCATTACTATGACTTCTATAACAATAATATTAATATTCCTAATCGACCCATAGTCGATGCTCAAAGGCTAGCCAAACCATTATCCTCATTAAACAGTAATAGGGATCACTACCTAAACTATAATATTAAGCATTAAGATCACTAACTACTAATAACCAAATAATATAACCACTAATCCTTACTTACGTATTAATGCCATAATTTAAAGCTTAAAGGAGGGAGTTACCTTAAAAATAAACATGTTAATCCTAGCCAGGACTCAAACCCCTGCCCTCCAACTCAACACGCCAAAACCCTACCATCACACCACCTCATCTCATTCTACTAAGCCCTGCAACCACCGCTCTACCACCTTCTCATGATGTACCGGCCACCAACGACGGAAAACTGCTGCTGCTACGCTGCTCGTTCATCGTGCGGAGAAGGGGAGGTCGCTCACTTCCACCGCTGCTGCTTCCTTCGACGAAAGAATGCGCACAAGGGAGGATCATGGCCGTCGGAGGAAACCATCGCCGCCGCTGCCTAGCTCGTTGCCGTCGATGGAGCTGGAACCTACCGCATGTCGCCGGACGGGGAGGGGAATCCGATGTTCTGTTTTGCCGCTGCCGAGATCGCCGCCGCTTACCGCTGCTGGCCGAGAGGCGTCCTCCGCTATCCACCATCCACCATCGCAACCTTGCCAACCTGCTGCCTTCTACCCAGATCACCTGCCTAGCCGGAGGGGAAGAGCTTGACGCCATGCTACCGGTCTGCTTCGTCCATTACCGCCGGAGATAACAGAGGAGTAGGAGAAGGTCGGTGCTACCGCTTGCCAAAGGGAAAAGTCGCACCGGATGAGCCAAAGCCGACGTTGCATTTCCAGCGTCTCCCTCTGTTGCTGTTGCCGTGATTGCCATACGCCGCCGAGGAAATTACACCGGAGGAGAATGGGAGGTATTGCGTTGATCCTCTGCTGCTACTGGACACGAAGAACACCACCGCTTCTACCCAAGGAAATGGGAGGGAGAGAGAGAAAGCGAAGGGGAAGATAGCTGCTGGCCGGAGTTAGTTGCTGTTGTTGTTGGCTGGTGTTTTAGTGAAAGGGAGAAAGACGAGAGAGAGGGAGATGAGAGGAATGAAAATGGAAAAAGGCTGCTGATCACATTTCCTTCCCATTTTGGAAACTTCTATTCATATCATGAGCTAGGGTATTGAAAATGGATTGGACCAATTTTGGAAGGTTGGGTCTAGGTGTTTGGACTCCATATTAACAATATGTTATAAGACATATACACACAATTATGGGCTTAGATAGCTATAGAAAGTATAAATCATGTGGGCTCAATAATAATTTATAAGATATAGCTACATTGGGCTAAAGACATTTATTAGTATAATAATAATAGCTTGTATAAAACATATTATTCATAAGCCCATTATGAGATAATAATGCTTAAAATCATTGTAATAATTACCTAGTAAGAAAATAACCCCTTATTTAATTATGTATATTTTAAATAATAGTAGGAGAAATACGGGGTGTTACACTCTACCCCCTTAAAAGGAGCTTCGTCCCCGAAGCTCAAAAATCGTTTTGGGGACAGAGAGTTAAAACTAGTACGGTAGTACATATAGAGAAAATATTTATATAGTGTAGGCTTGGTTTGAAAATTTTGACCCAACGGAAAAAGGGAATGATAGGTTTAAGATGTAAGGTTCAAGACGACGCTGATAAAGAATAGAATCAAGAGTTATCAAAGTTATAACTTAGGAAATAAGGTTGTCACCTTGCACAAGATATTTCAAGAAGCACACAAGATCAATGTTCGAGAGGATGAGAATGATTTCTTAATAAAAGGGAATGTCGAGTTCTCTAAAGAAAAGAGTAGAACTCGGCTTCGGAAGAAAATAAAGACAAGGTTCAAGGAGGCCAAATAGGATTTCTTAAATCAAGGGGACATCAAGTTCTTTCAACACAAGAGAAGGAACGAAAAGAACTTGGCTTCGAGAACAGTTAAGGGCGAGATTGAAAACACAGGAAGAGTTTTCCAACGATAGGGTATTTATCTTATTCCGAGAGGTGAAAGAAATTAGGTTCCAAAAGGAGTTAAGAACGCGAGGTTTGGAAAGACAAAAATGATTTTTCAATGATAGGGTATTCAATTCTTCTAGGAAAGAAAGGAATTCAATCTTGAAAGGAGATAAGAATGAGATTTAAGGGACGATAGCAATGAGAGGAATCTGGTTTCAAGGGGCGATAGCAATGAGATCTTGAAAGATAGAAAGGATTCTTTAACGATAGGGTATGCAATTCCTCAAAGGAAAGGAGAAATTCAGTCTCAAGCGAAGATGAGAAAGAGATTTAGAACAGGTAGAGGGGTGTTTCAACAAGAAGGCATTTAGAGTTTCAAGAAACAAAGGAGAATTTAGTTTCCAAAAAGATATAGGAATAATGATTAGAACCAAGAGAAGGGATTTTATAAATAGAAGGATAGTTGGGATTGCAAGGAGCAAAGAAGGGTTCGGTTTTTAAGAAGGATAGGAAGTCTCTCAACTCTAAGCGATTTCCATGGCTTGACGAATTGATCGCGACACTCTGACTGATCGACAGATCTTGACTCGCTTCCCACGCAACGCGACTCTGAGGTTCGAATAAGCTCTACATGCGAACTACGGTTCGCACAACCTTATCACTCCAGGAGAGGCCGAAGGCGATGAATCACTAATGACCGATTGGTACAAAACAAGAGATTTCCGGGAGGCTTTATGAAAAGATAGGTTCAAATAGGGAGGTATCGTCTGATCTTGAAAGAAGATTCGCCTATGATTAATGGTGATCTTAGAAACCGAGTTTACTTCCTTGTACTTTGAAACACCGAGGTCCTAAAGCCGACGCATTGCTCATACTTGCTTTAGCATTGAGAATTCTTGTCCTTCTGGTCGCACGAGATCCTATAAGGAGTCCTTTGTTTACTCAATTGGTAAGCGTTATTGTAGTACGGTTTGACCAAGTCTCGATATTCATCTTGTGAACCTTGCAGGTAATGGCGCGAATATGTATCAACTCGTCCTTTCAGTCTTCAATGGTTCTTCTCGTTAGTGATCCGGGGTAGTGGAATGTAGCTCCCAACTTAGACTTCACGTCTGACGTGATCAATAGCACCTTTGCTTACTAGCTCGGTAGGCCAAGTATTCTACGAGAGTCCTTTAGTGCTCAACGCAATTCCCACTGAACATACTTCGATGATTAAGCAAGTCCTTAGGTTCACTTCCGTTGGCTTTAGTCTTGATCTTTTGTTGATTCGGCCTCCTACTAGCTTGTTCAGCTACTCTCTATTTCTTTCTTGCCACTGAGGTCACTTCTTTTTGGTCCTTGCACGAGAAACTTCCTCCAAGACGCACTGAATAGGCCGCCCGAGATCCTTACTTCCTAATTTATTTCTTAGTCTCTTCACACTTCATGGTCAGACAACTTGCTCATAGCGTTTCTTCTTATCTTCGGGGGTCTCGAAAGTCCAGGCTTTCCTTTCTACTTGATTTAGTCTTCTTTGCCTTGAAGGTTGCAACTTCTAACTTGTTGCTTCATGGTCGCTTCAGGGGTAGGTAGGACTATCTTAAGGTCTGCAAATCCCATCTTTAAATTATAATTCTACATGCAACGTAGATCCCAAACTTAGCTCGCACGAGACTTCTCGTCGTTGATCCAGGAGCTCCTACTTAGCGTGCTTTAACTCTTCACTGGCACATCACGTCCGCTCTTGCCGTTCCCTCACGGCCGAGGGTCTTCGAGCCTTCAATCTTCGAGCTCCAATTGCTTTCTTCGTCTTGCGTCAAACTTCAGCTGCATGAAGTTTGTTCTTCAAGTCTTCGGGTTAGCGAGAATCTTGCAGACGATGCTACACGCGCGAAGACGCCAATCCCGAAGAACGTAGATTGCTACCGTTGACTCCAACCCCCCGAGTGGATTAGTCTTCTTCAACGAACCGTCCGATCTTCTGATTGCTTAGACGCATACGGTGATATCCATCGTTCCGTATCAACTACTTATTCCTAATCTAAGGCAAGCTCCTAGGCAATTCTAAAACGAAGCAACTTAACTAAAAGCGATTAAAAACTTACCCGGAATACGCGCCCGCAAGCTGCAAACAACAAGGTTAACAAAGCACATATAACTTAAACAAACAAAGCACATTCACACATCCTAGGATTCTCAAACACCTTAATTCCTACTGATCAAGTCCTAGAGTCTCAAAAGTTCAACCCTAGGATCTCTACTTAGACCTCAACACAGGCTCTGATACCAACTGTGACACCCCAACCTTTCACAAGCTGAGATAGATAAAACTTAACACAAAAGCTGCCTATCTCAACTATAAAACATAACATAGCGGAATCGAATTTAAACCTAAGGGGCATCATGCCACATCTAGGTTAGTAAACACAGCCTAGATGCACAGGCTAACCAAAACTGAAACCAAACAATATATAAATCCTCAAACGTATCCAAAAAGATCCAAAAACTAAACAAGAGTATATAAAATCTCATACTGGCACACAGGCCCAAAACATAAGTCTAAAAGCATAACAAACTAGTCTAGCCTCCCCATACGGATATATCTCTATCGCGCTCATACTTAGACTTTATTGCAAACCTGGAAAACACACAAGGAACCATTAGCAAAAGACTGCTAAGTAACCACAA
>NXFB01000566.1:39907-56055 GCA_002525835.2 Ipomoea batatas | reverse complement strand
AGTACACGTCTGATTTCTCCGTGAGCTGCTGCCTTCGGAAGTACTCGGGGTCGAGGTATCCGAAGCTGCCCTTAACAGCAGTGCTCACGTGGGTCTGATCGAGCGAGGGTCCAGTTTTCGAGAGGCCAAAATCAGCAACTTTAGCCACGAAGTAGTCGTCAAAGAGTATGATTGTCGTTTTCACATCTCGGTGAAAGATGCTCTGAGCTGCACACGTGTGGAGATAATGCAGACCCCTAGCTGCCCCGATACATATCTCGAGACGCAGCTTCCATGAGAGCGGTGGGAGGTCAGTTCCATAAAGATGGCTTCGAAGAGGGCCATTAGCCATGTACTCATACACGAGTATCATCTCAGACCTCTCGTCGCAATAGCCTATCAACGACACCAAGTGGCGGTGGCGAAGCTTTGACAACATCTCAATCTCGGTTCGAAATTCAGCCAACCCTTGCTCAGACCTCGGGTTTCCTCTTTTCACAGCTACTCTAGTTCCATCTTCCAATGTACCCTTATAGACCCTTCCAAAACCACCAACACCGAGAAGCGAGCTTTCATCGAACTTGTTAGTTGCTTCCATTATTTCTTGGAAACTGAAGAACCTGCCCAGGTTAGAAGAAGCTAAGGATATGCAGCTCGCTGTTACACTCTTTTGAGAAGTCGTCGACATTTTTGTCAGTGTCAAAGAATTTCCATATAACGGAAGAGGAAGCCAAGGATGCCCTTGTCCCTGTTCGGGCGCCTTTGACATTCGAGGTATTACACAGCAGCAACACAAACCAATCAACACCAAAGCAGCCGAGGCTCCAACAGCAGAACCAACAATGATAGCCGTCTTGTTCTTTTTTCGAGGCAACACTAGGAGACTCTCGACGGGGGAAGCCCCATCCAAGCTTCTAGCTTCATTGCTAATCCTCATGATCTCCAAACCGTTCATGATTGCATCATCGGAATCTAGATCCGGGCCAACACTAACTGTCAGAGTACCCGAATCAGCAGACGAGTTGGAGACAAAGTCTCTGTAGTATGGCACATCCAAGTTCCCAGCTTGATTAGACAACTCGAGCTCAGCTAAAGCAATGTGATCGTTGATATAAAGATTGAAAACCAGAGAATTCATAGATTTGCTCACAATATCGCAAAAATGAACCCGGACAAAATACATGAAATCTGGATCCACCGGGAACACCCAAGTGATATTGAAATTCCCATTCGCAACATTAGCATCTCCCATCGTTTCAGCAGTAGCATAAACCCAATTCGGTGCTATTTCAGGCGTGACACCAGGTGGATACTTCACGGTTGATGGACTCACCGAAGCATTCACAGCAGAGCTGTTCACGTGGAGATATTTCATATCATTCTCCCAAGTCCTCCCTAAGGTATCATTCTGAGGAGTAATCAGAGGGCCACCCATGTTTAGGCGATAAACCGTTTCAAGGGCTAGTTCAGAAAGGCCATTAAAATTGCCAGAAGGATAAACAATCGGTGGCCCATCAGGGATGAACTCATCTGGGACCGAAACAACCTCAATTGCATTAACAAACGCAATAGAGTTGTTGGAAGGAATGAAAGTAAGAACCAAGCTATCCGAAGCAATATTGATCACAAACTCTTTGAAGAGGTAGGAACCATTGTATCTCGCGAAACTGAAATTGTTCAAAAGAACGAAATTTTCAGTAACCACAGTGATAGAAGCAGATGTTAAATTGTGGCCTGGAAGCGGGTAGAAATAGAGGCGGAGCCAATGGTGGCCTTCTTTCTTAATATCAAACTTGTAAGATGATGTGCTGCTGAAAATTCTAGCAGATTGGTATACGGGGAACGGGGCACTAGAATTGGCTGTGGCAACAACAGGATTTCCCCCGTTTTTCAGATAAACCGAGGATCTAACTGAATCAGGAATGTAGGTTTGGCCTAGAAATGTGACATTCTGTGAAGATCCACAAGCAAGCAAGTAATTATCCACAGGAGTGAAAGCTCCATATGACCCTTCACCCAGTAAACCTAACACTATAACAACACCTAAAATCAAAGGTACCCATGTCTGTGTTCTCAAATTCACCATCCTAAGAATCCCAATTCAACACTACAAACCACAATTGGTTTGAACAAATACAATGTCAAAAGGCAATTCGAGATTTGAATATCTGAATCTGCCACTCACTCAAATCCCATCAACTATTTGTCAAGAAACCCACAACCCAATCATCCCAAACTCAAATCCCAGCAACTATTTGTCAAGAAACCCACAACCCAATCATCCCACACTCAAATCCCAGCAACTATTTGTCAAGAAACCCACAACCCAATCACCCCAGATCTACCCAAATCAGTGTTCAAGTACAACAAAGCTCTACAACAACAAAAATCAAGCTAACATATGTCTGCAACAGCAAAAATGCAACTAAAATCACATCTAAGACAGATAAAAATCCAATCTTTTTCCAGTTTCCACTACCCTTACCTCACTACTGGAGCTAAGAACCCCCAACAAGCCTCAAAAACGGAGTGGGTGTGGGTCAAAAGTGAGGGAAATGTAGCGATTGATTAGTTATAGCTCAATGCCGCAATGGAAACGCCACTATGAAGAAGCAGACCGGAGGTTTTTAGTGCAAAAATAACACCAACAGCTCTTTCCAGGCTGTTGATTAGGCTGTCATGTTACAGAGAAATCGCGAGGTGGAGAATCGGTCGGACCCACACTGCCCAATATGTAACAAAACAGCTGGTTTCGAAGGACATTATGGCCTGATTTGATGCTTAGTGTTGTCCACTTCACTCCAAGATGCCATGCAATTAGTTAATCCGCCGTATTAATTTTGTTAATGATTGCAAATTTGCATGTCATCAGCCGTTGATGACGGTGGTAGATATTATGAAGACTATACCAACTACCAAGGACTTCATCTCTCCAAACTAGTAACAACCAACAAGAATTTCTTTCCTATAATTTAACCACTAACTTATCAACTATTTAAATGAAAAAATAATAATTTTTTCAATAGAAAAAGGATCACTTCACAAAAGATTATTGGTCTCTACCAATAATCACGACATCACGCCCTGATCAAATTAATCCACCTGATCACGAGTCAAATAGTAAAAGTTAGTCATTGTTACCAAACAATATAGTTTTGAAATAATAACTTGAGTTAATTTTGATTTTGAAAGCTAAACCAGGTTATATTAACAGCCGCATTGCCGGACCAAAGCACATGGCGATAAAGGGCCATAATCCCCAGTGTTCACATCCACCTGACCTCTTCTTGTCCTCTCTAGATTAATTTAATAAAATTTTCTTAATTTTATTCCAAAAGCTAATATCCATTTGTGTTTTTGCCACTGCTTTAAGTATAATAACTCGCCAAGGATCTTGTGGTCAAGTGGCTGACTTCCTAAATAGGAGGTTATGAGATCAAGCCTCCCATGTTCACATGATTAATTAAAGATACAAAATTTTTGTATCAAAATTCACAGATTATCATATTTCACTCGATCAATTACTTTTTAATGCAATTTTTTTTCAAATTGAGGAAAGTAAATTAACTAATGGGATGGGAGGGACCACGGCCCGATATTCAAGGGATACTGTTCAGTATCGCCGTGTGGGGTACCAGCGCGACATAATTTTGTTTGGGCAATTGTTATGAAGAAATTTGATTTCATTGTCTTGACCTCGTTCGGTCAACTACGTTGTCAATGATGCACTGGTAATCCTCTAGATGCACCTTTTACCTATTGATATTCACTGTATTAGTTTGAATCGATCAGTTATGGACAACTAAACTGATCTACTTCATTGTATTCGTTTACCGGCTAGATCATAATGCGAGCTTCATTCAACTGACCTTATTAGTTTGAATCGATCAATTATTCAGTTATGGACAACTAAATTAATCTACTTCCTTGTATTCGTTTACCGGCTAGATCACAATACGAGCTCGTTGAACTACAAGCTTTCCCGCAAATCAAAAGATTGGTTGACTTTTGAATTTGATGAAGAACTGTAAAGTATGTGAAGGCTCGCTCATTTCCAGCTCTGCAAATTTCAAAACAATCAATTCATCTCACATTCCCAGATTTCCATAGCNAAAGGATGCAGTTACTAGTTCTTCAGAAAATCAAGGACATTTTAAACATCAGCAGACAATTGACATCAAAGCATAGGTTCTATTTTTAAAAGTCACACTGACAGTAACAGATTTGTTGTTATTGTTTTCTTTACCTTTGTCTAAAAGTTAGAACAGTCGAAAAGAAAATAACACATGCAATTGATAGATCAACCTAGGGTTTAGTGTCCTTAGTGGCTAAGAAGCATCATAAGTTGTAGAAAGTTATCATGCACATCTGCCTCAGCCATGCCACATTCTCACAGTTTTGAGGCATTTCCATAACTATGCGGACCATATCTAGGATTGGAAGTACAATTTTGGAGAATTACAGAATATGTCAGACACTGAAAGGACACACATCTAGCATCAATCTTCATAATTCAAAGCAAAGTTCTTATATAACAAGGAGAAACATCTGTTTTCAAAAAAAAAGAAAGAAGGAGAAACATCTTATTACTGTGCCAAACTACATAAATGAACGAACATACATAAAGCTTTTAGATGGAATAAAGGGTAACTCAAAAGTAATAATCAGAGTAAAGTCTCTTCTAAACCCCCTTCTCATTTAATGAGGGAGAATGCTTACCTAATATGAGCTTCTTGTTTCCTTGCACGATATCATTTCCTTCGACGTTTACAAGCGAGAAATTTAATTCCTTTCCAATATCAATAACTTGGTTGCAATTTTCAACTTTTCGGAAAGGCATCTTGATTGGAGGTTTTGTAGCTTGCTTCCAATTAACTGATCCACAGGAAACTTTGTCAAGGACTTCCAAGAGAACCCACCTGTGTATAAGAAGGTCAATCCGAGTAGTGTTTGCAAAGTTCAAATATTCACAAGAAGATGTAACCTTACCCAGTTCGAACATCCTCAAATAAGTTATTGACATACGTAGCTATTCCAAGGCTGTTAATCCACAAACGGAAGCATCTTTCTTGCCTTGAAGTTTGATCATCGTCATTCATCATTGTAGCAAAAGAAAACTTTGAGTTGGCAAGGGACAATCCGTTCCTGTAATATAAGTCACATGTCAAGTACTGAAGGGCAATCAAGTAAGAAAGGAGTTTAAATGAGATGAACATCATAAATTTATGTCAAAAACCAAGTCATGTTAAAAGGAAAAAGAATCATATGATTCCACAATGAATTATGCCAATGAAGCAGGAGAAAGATGTATATTCAGTAATTCACTAGTCAAATAGCTGCAGAACACATCAAATTCCCTTGTCACAAAAAATTGAGTGAATTGACATGAGCACTGAGACAAAAACTGTAATTGTACAGATGAAACATTGGGTTCATTAGATCCTGAGATGGAACACTAGGATTAGGAGGTTAATCTTATGGTCTTAATGATTTAGAAGATAGAAGAAAGTATACTTTAACCAGGGCAACGGTTAGATTAAAGCATCTGACCTGTGTTGGAATAACTGAGCAACAAATGCAAGATTTAAATTTGCTGATCCCTCAACAATATCCTTTGCGGTGAGATATCTTTTGCAACCCAATTTGTCTGCATGTTCAAGAATCAAGTTTGCTCTTTCAGTAGGATCTTTTGTTTCAAGTGTGTTGGTTGTGCTATGTTCCGGAGCAAGAGCATTAAGCAAGTGAGCATAGGCCTCTCCATCCTGCAAGTAAAATAGTTTCTTATACAGAGTATAACCTAGAAAATTAATTGCAGCACTTCTGCAACATAATTAAACGTGCTATTTTTAAACAAGAATGCTAAAATTTGTAAACTAATTGATTTTTTTTGAAATTCATAATTAATTCACATGAGGGATTCAGAACTATCAATTAGATTTTTAAGCAGCTTTTCAGCTCTTCTATTTCTTACCCTCAAGAGATTTTGTTAGAACTAATGGTTTTATTCGGTTGAAGGTACAGAAACAACAGATTCATCAACTCATTAGACCTGTTACTTGTCCAAAATAAAGCCGGAAACATGAAATATGGGAAGACTCCTGGCCTGATGGTTGCTGTATGGAGTTTTACAAGCAGAAATTGTAGGAGAGTAAGTAGTTCACAAGGTGCGCACAGATTGAGCACTCTTGTTGGTATTCCTTTTGTAAGATTTTCACAGTATGTGATACTATGTGTAGAGTTTTCAATGGAAGTATATAGGTAAGATCTGTTGCATATGTAAAAGTTGAAATTATGCATATATTTCCTCTTAAATAGCTGAGGGGTGGGATATATGTTTTAGAGTTAGGCTTCACCAGAAGTATAAGCATATTAATTTTACATATAAAATATGTTCTTTTAATTATATCCCTGTTAAATTCAAAAGCGTCTAGTATGGAAGATCTCACCTTCAAATCAGAAGAAAAATTTGCAACCTGCTTCTTGTAGCCCACTTTTTTCAGATGAAAATTCATCCATCTCAGTAACATTCTTTCTGGAGATAAGCTCAGGAGCTCTTCTACGTCCTACAAATTTTACTATAATTATTTCAACCTGGTACAAATGCAAATCCATTATTTGACTACTTGTGTTATAACCCACGGAAAAATCAATCAACAGCTAGCAACCTTACTATCCTCTGCCAATTCCAGAAGTTGTGGAGTTTTCCTCAGGTTGATA
This sequence comes from Ipomoea batatas, assembly GCA_002525835.2. Classification (NCBI taxonomy): domain Eukaryota; kingdom Viridiplantae; phylum Streptophyta; class Magnoliopsida; order Solanales; family Convolvulaceae; genus Ipomoea; species Ipomoea batatas. The sequence goes on along the minus strand of NXFB01000566.1, from coordinate 49,359 downwards.
TCAGCTAAGAGTTGTATCTGTTATCATAAATGAAAATAAGAGAACTGAGAATAGTGAAAGACTATTAAATTTCAATAGTTCATTGACTTCCAAATAATTTGGTGTTGGAGAATACCTTGATCATTTGAGAAATCAATCCAAGGATGAGATGTGGCTAATAAAAACAACCAGAAGAAAGAAAGAGCGGGTGAGGAGTTGGTTCATCAGATTTTATATTGATGATGAAAATTTATAAGAATATTATAATAGATAGCTAGGATAGACTTCACATACTCTTCCTTCAACTAGATCCTGTGTACCAATGTTGACCACTGTGCAACCAATAGCCTTTGCAGAATTGAGGCAAAGTGTATGGTTCTCATTTCTTTCCCATGGATTAAGAACTTTCTTGGTATTAATAGTTCGTTCATCTATTGTGCCAGGTACAACAACATTAATGAGCTTACTGCACAACACCAAATGATTAAGGGGATCAAAGCGTGCATACTAAAAGGTGCTAGAGGATGGGACAAGATGTTAAACTAGATATTGTCCATGAAAAGAATAATTGCAACAATTCTTTATGCTTACCACAGAAGCACACCATCCTTTGCAAGATCAAACAGCGCATTGGTTGATGGATCTAAAGGAAGATAATCCTTCAAGAATTTATCAGTTCCAAGAAAACTATTGATGTGTGCCACATAAGAGGCCTTTTCTGCAACACTAATGGTATGGCGAAGTAGTGTTGTGGTAGCTTTCAGAAAAGTGGTGGTGGCTTTTAATTTTGAATTACCCGATGTTGTTGGAGCCCGTGCCTGTAGATTTAGAAATGCCTACCCAAAAAGAATCTGCCTTAGGATGCCTCATAGAACCTCAGCTTGAACTAAATTTGGAGCATGATGAATGCAATAAAGAGATTACTAAATGACAATGACAAAACAGNATTAAAAATGTTAATTAAACCACTAAACATATAGGGTGTTCGGAAAATTACTTATGTGAGTTTGACTTGTTTGATAATTTTTTTTTTATTTTTTTTGTTGGATTAAATAGAAGCTACTTTTAGAAACTTATTGATATCAGTCTATTGCATTTTCATTTCAAATTTTGATTTTATTCTTAATAGTTATTGGTTATTATTATTATTTTATATTTACTCAATTGTTATTCAAATGTACATTTTCAATATCATTACAAACACTTAAAACTTGACATTTGAATTGACTCTTAGCTTAAGAAACTTACACACACATATAATTTTGTTAATCGTTATGTTGAATTATTATTAAGTATTAACTATGAAGTATTTCTTTGTAATTATAACATTATTAATAAAACAAAAATAATTAAAAACAACACACCAATAACAATAAATTGTAAAAATACTTTAAGAGTTAAATAAGTAGCACGATATACTTATTTCTTTATAGGTGAATAAACATCTAATTTATCAAACACATTTCTATAAACAACTAATACTATTAGCTGGTCAAAATAGATAACACATCCAACTAAATCAGTCAGCTATCAGTTACTTACCAAACACCCCATAACTTTTGTGTAATTAAGCTATTGAACTTAAAATGTGTGCAATTGAGACATTGAACATGTAAAATATGTACAATTTTTTTTATTTCTTCCATTAAAATTCAACCACATTACTTACATGATATGCATTAGTAGTTTCTCTTTCATATATTGTGTTAGTTGGGAGGAAATACTAAAGTATTTTCAACTCAAGTTGCTTTAGAAGATTTTTTTTTACTCGATTGCACATATTTTACTTGTTTAATGGTTTAATTATAAATATTTGATTGTTTATTTTCAATTACACAACTTTTAAGTTTAATGACATAATTGCACAAAAGTTATAAGTTTAGAAACTTAATTAACACTTCTCCTAACTTTTATTTATTGGAGTTATTTCCAACATTTATTCCCTAATTATTATTACTTCATACTTTATTTATTTATTTTTGCATTGGGTGCATGACTATAAATTTTTTGTTAAGACAAATTCATTAAATGGATAAAATGTTGTCAGAATTTGATATATAGTCATATACTAATGTGAAAAATTGATAAGAAAATACAATAATTGTTGGAGTAAAATTGAGAATAATTGTATTTCTTATTTAAGGTTTTTATTGTATTTTGTTTTTGAGTGAAATGATGATAGTGTGTATATGTAAATCAAATGATATTCCCAACTACTCAAGTACTTAGTCTATACAAGAAAGCAATGGGACATTTGATTAGAAGTAAGCTTTAAAATTGTGGCACCAATGAATGTATTATATATCTAGTTTAAATATTAATGATAATTCAGTCAATCAATTTATAATTTTTATTATTATTGAATTTAAAGTTATTAAATAGAAATCATATGTTTTCAAAAAAAAAAAAAGAAATCATATATTACAAGTTTGTGAAAATGACATATTTAGTTGTTGATAATGCTCTTGCATATTGTAAATATATATATATATATATATATATATATTTTAGTAGTATGGGCATGGAGGACTAAGCACATTTGAACAACTTTTAATAGCTAGATAGAGGTGTCGAGTATTTTTCATCTATTTTTTACTAGGTGACAAGTGTTGAAACATGTATATGGTCATTTGCAAGATCTCTGATCTACTTGCAATGCTACACCTCAACATAGCAATTTGCATAGCATAAAGGACTACATATACTTTGATTAATGCGAGCAGTTTTTAGAAGACATCAAGTGTCCAAACTAGGGGTATCGTATCTTCAACAAACACCACTCGTATTGAATAGGGAAAAGGTGCAAATAAGCCCCTAAACATTACGTGAAAAGTCAATTAGACCCATGAACTTTTTAAAAGTGCAATTGAACACATGAACCCACCATTTTGAGTCGTCTGACCCCATTACCCGGTTACCACTCCGATAGGTGTCGGTAATTGCCGATGTGGCTCGCCACATCAGCTGTGTTTTGATTATTTGGATTGCCACATAAGCTAAAATTAAAAAAAATATATATTAAAATAAACAAATTAAAATAACCCGTTAATGTGGCCCGATTTAATCCGGATCTGATTGCTGAACCCTAGCTAAAACAGTAAAACCTCGTATCGAAAACTCATTTTCATCTATGCCATCTGACAAGTGAAATGAAGTTGTGAACATTAACATAGATTTGCAAATGAAATGAAAGAGGCAATGTATCGCAAATCTGCAACCCAATTATCTCGTTTGATTCTCAATCAACTCCGGCCGATCAGACGTCGCCGTCGTCTGCAGTGAGAACGTCAAATCCAGCTGTTGTGCTGCGGCCATTGTTGCAGTCTCCGTCGCATTTTCTGCCGGCTCCGTGCGTCCTCTCTTCAGCCTCCTATCGAGAGAGGCAGTGGTAGGGAAAGTTTGACGACTTGTTCTCCCAGGAACGGAGCGAATTGCTGAAGGAGAAGGAGGAGTCTGCCGCCGCCTACGAGGAGCCGACGAACTTCAATTCGGATGATGAAGATTCGGTTATTTTAATTTTTTTTTATTTAAGCTTATGTGGCAATGTGACAATAATCCAAATAATCAAAACACTGCTGATGTGGCAAGCCACGGAGGCAATTACCGACACCTATCTGAGTGGTAACCGGGTAATGGGGTCAGACGACTCAAACTGGTGGGTTCATGTGTTCAATTGCACTTTAGAAAAGTTCATGGGCCTAATTGACTTTTTACGTAATGTTTAGGGGTTATTTGCACCTTTTCCCTATTGAATATAACACTTGTAAATGCATGTTTAGTTTATTATTTTCTTATCTAAACGTTTAGGCTTACCAAACCACTTTTAGGGTAAAATAACAAAAATGTCAAATCATTTAAACACGAACCAATATAATTGTTTATTGATCTGGTCGGATAATTAGTTTGGTAACTCTTACATTTTTGTAGTTCTTTGTCAGTTAGTGTCATAACTCATCAGGTCAACAAAGATTACAATGTAAGTTTTATCCAGAGTGCACATTTGAGTAGCGGTTGCGTTTTTTCTCGGAAAAAAAAAACTATGATTATTATGAATGTGAGTTCATATAAATTGGAAAAAGACCGACAATCCGTGTAACAAACAAGATTAATGGGAAACAATAAAAAATTAGTGGTTGGAATTTGGGTAGCTGTCACGAAATCAAGAATGACGATGACAAGGAATGACCAAACTCCAACTACAAGCCTTTTTCTTGAAGGTTAATTTCCCAAAACAAATAACAGCAAAGACAGCAACAATCCTAATTATGGGGGGGCTTGTAATAATTTCAATTTAATTATATGTTTTTCCCCCGCCATTCTCAGATCCTTTTCACCAGTTAATCCCTTCACGTTCCCAGAATAGACCGCGCACTCTCCTTTCAAGTGTCAACTCCAGCACTGAATTAATAAATTCTAATCACTTTCCTGTCTACCCTTTTGCTATATAAATACTCTCTTCTTCTTGGCTTCAGCTTCCATCTCCAAATCAAACTTCTCTCTCTCTTCTCTGCTACATACTCTCCTTGGGTCTTTCCAGGTTTGCTCTCTCATTCTCTCCTTCTTCTTGATCTGTTNCTTGTAATAATTTTAGTTTAATTATATGTGTTTTTCCCCCGCCATTCTCAGATCCTTTTCACCAGTTAATCCCTTCACGTTCCCAGAATAGACCGCGTACTCTCCTTTCAAGTGTCAACTCCAGCACTGAATTAAAAAATTCTAATCACTTTCCTGTCTACCCTTTTGCTATATAAATACTCTCTTCTTCTTGGCTTCAGCTTCCATCTCCAAATCAAACTTCTCTCTCTTCTCTGCTAGACTGCTAGCTACATACTCTCCTCTCCTTGGGTCTCTCCAGGTTTCCTCTCTCATTCTCTCCTTCTTCTTGATCTGTTGACTTATCTTACAGCATTGCATTTTATGTGTTTGTATTTATGTTTAGAGTTTCACTGTTCTGGGTTTTCAAGTTCCTTGTTTTATCTGTTGCTTGGCTAATTATTACTGAATTTGCAACTGAGCTGAACTATGAATTGTGCATTCCCTGTGCTTGTTTCTGAAGTGAAATGGCATCTAGGTTTCTTCTTTCAATTATTCTTTTTTTTTTTTTTTTGGGGTCAAAATTCTGAGATCTACTAGTCATTTTTATAATGCTGAAAATGTTGGGTCCCTGGTTGGATATAAAAATGTATAGAATTTGAGTTTAAAAGAAGAAAAAAATTAATCTTGGATACCTGAAGTAGTCAGACCTTTAATTAAATTATGTCTCTAACCCAAAACCCCCATGCCCTGACCGGACAGAGCAGGTGAGAGAATGTAAATCATGGTAACTTAATTGAACACAGAGACTAGACCCTCACTTTGAGAGGTTGTTCCTACAATGCCGCTAATGAGACTTGATCCCTGGCTTTTTTTACCATGTGTGTGTATTTTTTGGTACATGTGATGGGGAATGAAGGAGGCTGGATTAGAATCTATTGAGAGAGTCCACTTTGAAAAATTAGAGTAAAAGAGTTGGGCTTGTAATGCCATGGGTTGGACAGTTTGGACTATCTAATTGGTTGATCTATGTACATTGTGACTCAATCCCAAACTGTGTATTCGACTCGACCCATTCTTAAATTGTAACATGGTATCAGAAAGTCATCTAGATGTCCAGTTCCCTACTAAGATCGTGCTTAGGATGTTGCAAATGTAGGATAACTAGGTAGTGTTTAGCTCGAGAGAGAAGCTAAGGCAAGAGCAGGCCGCAAATGACTTGAGACCATTAGAACTCGCCTTTCGCTGTTTCTTGGTCTAATGAAAGCAGTTGAGTAGAGTACTTGAGTCAACCCCATTAAAGTTAACAGTTCTGAACTTTGGTTTTTCTCATCTTTAATGTTTTGGAAATATAAATGTTTCTGAACCCTCTGGCATGTCTCTCCATTGCAATAACTAGTAGTGCCTATCTTTCTGACATTGCCAAATATGTAAAACGATTATCTGTTATAGTGTGGTGTAAGATCACATAGCTCAAATGGCAATTGACCAAGTGCATATCATAACTAGCAAATTGATAACTTGCAAGAAAATATTAATTGATTTGTTGTTTGTTAGTTGCCATTGAATGACCTTGTTCTACAACAAACACTCGTTTGTCCACTCTCTGTATCTCATACGAAATGCTTAAATTATCTCGGCTCTTAGAGCATAGGTCCAATGCTATTGTGATCGGTCATCTAATTACGGTCTTGTTGCTTTGCAAGATGGATTGTGCCAGGGCTGTCGTGATGCTGGTTAGTCTGCTGATATGTTATTCTTCAGTCGGGGTCGTTGTTAATGCGCAGGGCATTGCCAAACCACCGAGCCTACCTCCAGCGCCTGCACCCACCCCCGAACATGTGAACCTCACGGACTTACTCACGGTTGCTGGCCCATTCCACACCTTCCTTAACTACCTCGAATCGACCAAAGTCATAGAAACTTTCCAAAACCAAGCCAACGATACAGAGGAAGGGATCACGCTCTTTGTGCCCAAAGACCAAGCGTTCTCGAAGCTGAAGAAGGTCTCGCTCTCCAACCTCACTGCTGGCCAGCTCAAGTCGCTCTGCCTTTTCCACGCGCTGCCACATTACTACACCCTCGCGGACTTCAGAAACCTCAGCCAATTCAGCCCTATAAATACCTTTGCTGGTNATAATAAAATAAGATTAAAAGTATACGGGCACTTATAAATCTAGGAAAAAAAATGGAATATATCTATATATAAATAAAAAAATTCGACATTCAATTACCCATGTATAAACGTCTCCTATATAATCTTGCATTGATATACTTTCAAATATTTATTTAAATATAAACATTGGGCATTAACCCATACGCGCAATGCGCGTATAAAACTAATTTAAGTGATAAGGAGTACATATTAATCGATGTCATTTTATGAACTTGTAGTCTTGTCTTTTAAAAACTTTTATAAACTTACAATATTATTTATATATAGATATATTCCATTTTTTTTCCTAGATTTATAAGTGCCCGTATACTTTTAATCTTATTTTATTATAGCATCCATCTTTAGTTCTAATATTATTGTGACATGACCATTTAATTTAGTAATCGAGAGTATTTGACATAAATTATTTACAATTCAAATTTTTTATAATATTTAATTTACTTTTAGTGTGTAAAATGATGTAAAAGGAAAGATGCACCTTTTGTCCTTGAATTAGAGTAATAGGGAATGTCCACTAACAAAAGCCTAGAAAGTTTTGTTACCAACAGAGAATATACCTAAACTAAAAACCCCCAGAGCTCAATCAACATAATCTGAACTGAACTCAAGGTCAAGTAGAAATGAACATTGAATTGGCACTAACCAAATTCAAGTCAAAACACATCATTTTGGCATCATCTCATTTGACCATGTTGTTGCTGGTACAAGATGGGCAAACTGTGCAGAAAACCGGGTGATTTGGCGATTTTGCGCACGACATTGAACATAATTTCCAATGTTCGATTCTGTCAATCCTCAAGAACATATCTATTCCTCCTTGCACCAAATGCAATCCGCTGTGTAACATCACAAAACATGCAGGTTAATGAAACAATGGTTTCATGAAGAAAAGCATCTGGCGCTAGAAGAAGGGTGTTAAAGAGTCCTACATTGAAAATATAAGAGAGAACATATGGGTTTATAAGGTCCTGATTAGACTAGCTAATTGATTGGATTCAGTCTTTTAGTGTAGCTTGACCCATATGCATTATAGCCCCGCCCAATCTTTAGATTGTAACATGGTATCAGAGCGTGTTCGGTGCAGGCTTTTAGTGAACCAACTTTGTGTTCACCCGGTTGTCGTGATGTTGGATTTAGTCTGGTCCAATCTTATAGATTATAACAAGCGCAAATGAAAATGCAGGCTTTTAGTGAACCAAATGCAATTCGTGGTATGATATCACAAAATATGCAGATAAATGAGCAATTTTTCATGTAGAAAAAGCATCTGTTGCTGGAAAAAAAGAGCAAATGAAAACGCGGGTAGGTTTTTGGCCTACTTAACTGAGAATATCTGGGAATATGCTTTCAATCCGGTGAGAAAGCGAATGTAAGTAGGTTTCGTTGATCCACTGGTGGGGATAGACCTAATGTTCGGGACAAGATACTCAGCAACCTGTAATGAGCAAAGAAAGTAATGGGAAAGAAAATTATAAAATGCATCATCACAAAGTAGCAGAAAACGGGGAGACGAGAAATGGGAAAAATGCTAATGGTGCTAGTAGCAAATATAACTCCAATGGTATAACGTTTGCGAAATATGGCATGAATACTAAATATTGGCCGCTCTCAAGGAATGAGAACAAAATCTTACCACATCGGGCGGCTCTGCCAAAATGTTTATGAAAAATTTGGCCTGCATTAACAAATAGCAGTTTAACAACGGGCCTCGAAAAACAAAGAACAGAAGATGGTCTGATCATGTTTTAGTATACAAACCTGCTTTGTGTTAGCACCAGACATGAGAAGATCGGTCGTGACCATTCCAGGCTGCCCAAAGAGTGATTGAACAAATGAATGTGAAAATTGTCAAGAAAAAGATAGCATAGCCAAAGGTTAAAGGAAACAATTGATTTAATGACATTTTTGCACAATGGAATCTCCCTATCTTCGTGATAATGTTTCATATTCATTCTGAGAATTTTATCATCATTTGTTAAAAGGTATAATTATCGTAAGCTACAACATTCGTTATAAATAAGTAGGTAAATACAGCAACACATACCGAGAGGTTGTGCACTAGAACAGATTTTACATCTTGCATCTCCAATTCTGCCTGCAGAGCAAGAAAGAATTTTCATGAGTTAACGCAACTCTATCTATATTTCTAAAACAAAAACCAATGGATGGGTGTGACTTCTTCTCCCATGCTCATTTATGTTCCTAACTGCCTCTATCTAATTCTAACCACGGGCAGATAACCTGGGGTGTCTACAAAGTGGACCGAACAAGCTCTAATACCATGTTATAATCTAATATTGGGCCAATGTTACTCAATTGGGTTGTAGTGAAATTTTGGACTATTGACAGCAAGCATAATGTAAGTACAAACAATAAATATTTATTAAAAAAAAAAAAAAAACAAAACAAAGGGAAGGACTTGACATGCCTGCAATGATTTTGTTAGGTGCACCACACTTCGCTTAGTTGCACCATAAGCTGCAAATCTGGGAAAAGTAAACAAAAGAAATAAATTAATAAACAAATCTTTATGTTTGTGACTGAGACTGGCTAATTAGCCAGCTACAAACATCATATTCAGCCAAAATAGCATAAGTTTACTGGCAAATTTTCTTATATCAATGTTGCAAAATAGTAGTACAAATTCAGTAGCATAAAGGAGATTGAGATCAAAACTAAAAAAAGTGAAAGGAATGGTTGGGCAGACAAGCAGCACCTCCTATCTACCAATGAATGGATTCAATGATAAACTGAAACTTATTTG
>NXFB01000566.1:0-16272 GCA_002525835.2 Ipomoea batatas | reverse complement strand
AAAACGATTGTTGTTTTCACTAAAAATCCCATCATGTATGATTGAAGTCAAAGAATTATCGATACTCTTCCATTATCTCTCGAGCTATAAAATTTTATGGACATTATATGCCTTAAGAAGGAATTGTCTATTTTTCGGGATGTTTTTGAGTAATTCAAAAAATAAAAGGGAAGAAATATTAAATTAGTAACAAATGTTTGATATACATTTTAATTTTCCACTAACTTATTATCAAGAATAAAAAATAATTCAATTATTAATTAAAGATTTAAATTTTAAAACATCACTATAATGGAAAATTAAATCAAAATTTTATGTTATTTTTTGAATTTTATCAAGAAAAAAATGGGTGACTGTTGGAGGGCTTCTGGCCATCGTATATTACAGTTTATGATGATGAAAGCCGAAAGGTACTATTTGCCTTCTGGTAGTAGAAATGTTGTGTTGCTGATGATATGCCTGTTTGAAAGCTCTCCTACTCTTTCATGGCGACAACAATAGCTAAAGGCTAAACATCCTTGCTTAAGGTCAAGATTACATCGTACCCTTTTCCTTAAAGATTCAAAATTTCCGAGTGTCCCGCCGTCAATCGGGCCAAGAACGAGAATGGTTATCAGAAAACCGAATCCCCGTATTCCTTCTGCGAAGGGCAATGGAAGAAAAGCGAAGAGTGATGGGATTGAACTGTTGGTCAAGAATGGCTCTGAACCAGTCGACCATTGGGAGTTTCTGGTAATTCGCGTTTCCCTACTCTCCGATTTTCGCTATTTGTTCTTGAAATTTATGTGATAATGTGCTGTTAATGGTGGATTCTTTGTGTTTTGGGTGGATTGTGAGATGTTTTTTTGTGGGTTTGAAAAATGTTGTTTTCAATCTTCAAATTGATGCCAATTGTTGACAGTAAATGAATTTTGAAATGGGGGGTTTGGGTTTATGTTCAAATGTTGATTATTATATTGGAATGTGGATTTTTGCTAGATATGTTTTTGATCCTCAGATTCATTTCCAACCTTTTTTGTTTGTAATGATATTTTCTTGAAGTTATATTTGAGAGTGATAGATTTGAAAATGCATACTTGTATTCAAAATTCAGTCTCAACTCTCCCCCTGAGAGTGGCCATGGGGTGCAGGGTGTTTTTTTGGTTTATTAGGGATTTGATTTGATCATTTATGCATTGCAGGATGAGATTGATGCTCCTATGTGGGTGGATCTCAGTGTTGAATGTAAGTCTATGTATGCTGACAAGTAAGTATCGACACGGTTTGTGGTTATGGTTAAAGTTCTTGCTGGTATGAGAGCCTATAATCGAGACTAGTTCATTTATGGAGTTGTGTTTGTGTTGCAGGGATGATGAATGGTTCCACACGAGCCATCTGTAAGCGTCTTGTCATTTTGTTTAGACATGGTGTTTTGGGGTAGTGGATGGGTGGGTGTAAAGTCGCTAAATTGACTAAACCCTTTCAGGTTCCATCAATCGTCTTCCAAAGAATTGAAAGCTGCATTTTCTCGCATTGGGGAGATCTGTGCAGAAATGGACTTTGGCGGGCACGAACAATCTTCCCCGAAGCTTCCACCCTCGGTGGGAAGATCGAGAGGTAAAGATTACAGAAGCAGGGAGTGGGGGAAAGGAAACCGCAAGATTAGCTTGGGTAAGAAGCATCCGGTTAAGAACTTAAGCAGTAAATCTTCACGGGTGAACTCGGGGTTTACTAAAGCTGTGAAAGACCAAACGAGCCACGTAAATGTAAAACACCGTGGGGCTTCAAAACCTATTTCTGTTGGCCAGAGCGGCTCATCTCTAAATTCTAAACCCCCCTGCTCTCAACCAATTCCCAGTCATGGTTCTGTAGCTGCTGAGAGAGGCGAAAGCAGTTTAAGTACCGTTACATCTGAGGCTAGCGATCAAGGGCATCAGAAGTCCTCGGTGACAAGTAATTCAAGCAGCGTCGTTACTTATGAGGATGTCAAACAACAAAATCAGAACTCTCTGGAGATGAGAAATTCAACATGCACCGTAACATCTAGGCTTACTGAACTGCAACCTCGAAAGTGCACAGACATAAACAGTCAAGTATTTGGACGAACTAGTGATTTCTTGTCGACTCTAAGGGTTAGTGTTAGGAAAAGTTGTGTTACTAGACAGGCATTAAGGCTGGTGGTTAATAGTCCGAGGCAATCTGAAGGTCGAAAATCTGCTTCTTCAAGCAAATCAAGCATAGAGTCTTCAAATCCTCACGAGGATAGAAACCAATCTACAAGCCAAAGTAAAGGCACAAATCCTCACGAGGATAGAAAGGCACAAGTCCCAAAAGAAAAGACGAAGCTACCACGAATGTACAAGGCATGTTTTCTTCAAGCTCAGCATGCAAATTATTGCGAATCAAATAAACCACTCGTAAAAAGCTTTACAAACTTTAATGGGATGACCTATTTTACAGACTTTTCATACCCTGAATCATGGATGTTAAGTGAATCCTATATGAATTTTTTCGAACAACTAAAACTTTTTCTTTCTGTGAAAGTACACATCGAGTTCTGAGAATACATCTTGAGTTGTTTTGGCATTTGTTTAAATGTCTGAATGTCTTTCTTAGATTTGTTTCTCGATTTCATTTTTGGTGGATATAATGTTATTTTATGAAAACCTAATTCTGGTTTCTCAAATATAGATCTTTGTCATATGACGATAGTGATTGGTTTTCTGAATTTGTATGTGGATTTGCAGGGTCATCATCGTACTAATACAACACAACAAAAAGCTTGTGTTCCCAATCGAGGCAACGGAAATGTGCCCTCAAATGAGGTTAGGAAGGCTAAAGAGAGCACGGGAACCAAAATCAAAAGAACTATGGCCACTGGTAAAGAGAACGCGCCAAGGATAGTGGTTCCGAAATCAAGCTCTAGAGAGAGGGCAGCTATAGTCAAAGTGCAGGTTCCTAAAGTTTCAAAGGAAAGAATCCCGGGAACTAGTGCTTCAACAACATTGACTGGTGTAAAGGTAATTTTCTCGCTGTTTGATTCGTGATCCCGGACTTTTCTATACTTCTGGATAATTTTCAGATCTCCGAACAATTCTTTCTTATTATATATGCATAACCTGTATTAGTTTTGTATCCATGGAATGATACTGAAAGCAATATCGGGTAAAAGATTAAATTTTTCCAATTTCCACTATACTTCTCATGCAGGCAAGGGTAGATAATAGAAGGGAAGTGAAGAATCCCCGAAAGATGGCCGAGCAGGTTTTCCTAAGATGAGAAAGACGCGGGAACTTACCTGCAGTCTAGGCAAGAACGAAGATAAATGAACGACGGGATTTCTAGATTTCAAAAACTCGGGTTTTTGTTTTACCAAACCCTTAACCTGCCTTGCAATAGCCACACCCCATTTTGTTCATCATTTGACTCTCTTGTCAATATTGTGTTAGTAAGAGCTAACATTTTGTCATATGATTGAACATAAGAGCAATCTTAACTACTTTTTTCATGAAAATTGTTGCTCAAATTTTCAGAATACCTAAGAGCACACCCCAAAAGCCAGAAAAAAAGGGGTCATTTTGAAACTTTGGGGTATTTGCCTTTTCTGTTTCATAATCTTTGTTCTTTGGCATCTTTTAACTAACTATGAGACCAGGATCGACCTTGCAGGCTTGCATTGTGGGTCCAGATCTAAAATTATATTCAGATTATGTATTTATAGTTAATATATTATGTACTGTAAGTAAGGGGAATGATCGGTTTGAGTATCTGTGAAGGAAAAGATCGATTTTTTGCCACGTAAGAGGCTTGGGGTTGTGTATATATGCAACTATGCACAAATCTTCTTAGGTGGCTAGCAAACAAGCAGAGGAAATTGCGTGGAAACCGTGTTTTTCTGAACTTATTCAATAATGAGATATCCCGTCCCTTCTCCTCCCAGATTCAATCATAGCAATCCACATTTCTTGTCTTCCTCTTGGCTCTTATTCCTTCACCTCCCATTTTTGCTTCCATTATTCCCCCTATACGCTATGATTAATTTCCGGAAAAGTCTGTAGCCGCTATTAAATGTGTGCTTTGGGTGAAACGCCTTGACTTTAGCAATTACAGAAATACATATTTTTAAGATGTACAATCAGTTATCCGTAAAATCGTAAATGCACAATTATACATCATAATTTGCACCCTCACCTGGGAAGTGTGATTCTTATTTGTTGACTGTTCTTGTCACGACATTTTATATGCCTTTATACATATATCTCAAAGTGGAAGTAGTGACTCCAAATAGAAATGATATGACTATTTCTTTAACCCTACTAATTTATTCTTTTTTTCTTTAAAAAAGAACACAACCATCAAGTTATCAAAATTAGGTTTGAAAGTGGTGGTAAAGAGAGTTTCACGTCTATTATAAATTTGTTGAATAAATAAATTTTTTCTACTGCTATTTACCTTGACAATACACATTATTTTTAAATTACAACATCAAGATGAGGGGCATTTGAGTAATTTTCACTTATCAATGGTCTATTTCTTCATTCCTTGTTATATCACCCTGCTCCGCATACAACCTGCAATTATATTATTCCTGAAACTCATCACTACATATATATTATTCTCTTCAAATTGGACAAAAATCCCTCACTCCAATATTCTTATCATTCATAACGATTGTTTGAAGAAAATGGCGAGCATCCATGAACTGGAACCTTCACGCAGTAATGATGAGTACTTCGAAACTGATGATGAAGAAGAAGATGAAGAAAATGAAGACGAAGGAGCCGAAGAAGAAGAAGACAAGTTTCACGGCTGCAGTAGGAGCGTATTCGGCGGCGGCAGCTCTCGCCGCCGTGCCGGATTATTCTGCGGCCTCTTTGGAAAGGTTTTGTAACATTTTCCTATTATTATTATTCTTGTAATTAACTAGGAGTCTGGCTAGATTTTAGGAGACCTAATAGAATAATGGCCAGTCTTTATAAGGTCACCAATCCTCTTACTGTCTCATACACCATCTAGAGAAAACTAAGTAGAAGTGTGAAACAAAACACTTAGATAAATTCTGCTGCAGTCATCTTACTGCCTCATACACCGGGTTGATTAGAAGTGTGAGACAAAATACTTAAGTAAACTCTACAGCTGTTCAGATCACTGGACCTTCACTAATTCAGAGTTATAGTTAGAGGTTAGTAGGATCTTTATTATCAAATATTAATGATTTTATGTGATAGAATTACTCTAACAGGTTTTAGACCCGAGGGCAACGTGGGTTCGAGAATGGAACCGGGTTTTCCTGCTAGTATGCGCCGCCGGCCTGTTCGTCGATCCTCTATTCTTCTACGCCCTCTCCATAAGCGACAACTGCATGTGCCTCTTCGTCGACGGCTGGTTCGCCACCACCGCCACCGTGCTCCGCTGCATGACCGACGCCATGCACCTCTGCAACATGTGGGTGCAGTTCAAGACGGATACGCGGCGGACGCAGGTTTTCGGCGGCGGAGATGACGGCGACGTTAGACGGCAACACGACAACCTCGTCACCCGCCGCGCCGTCGCGTCTCGATATCTTAAGGCCAAAAAGGGTTTCCTCTTTGAACTCTTCGTCATCCTTCCTTTACCGCAGGTCCGTCATTATAAACATTGCTAAAAACAATATTTAATTTACCATTAAACTATTCAACTGACTTGACTGGGAAGGCCTTAATTAGTAAGTAAGAATTGATCCTCTGTTATAAAAATCGTACTTCATCTATTCGATCACTCCTTTTCAGCATATTTTATCATCTTTTTTGAGTGACAAAGAAAGCCCGATCAACAGTCATAATTTGAAAGTATGCACTTTTAAACTCTTCTTTGTGACCCTAACCGTCAAAATATCAAATGAGGTAAACAAGCTTAGGTTATTTAATTTATAGCTGGTTGGCTCAAACTAAGAAGACCAATAGGCTGATCAGATTAGTAATCACTTTTAAAGTCTTATGGTTATCACAAAGGAAATCAACAGTCATAATTCGAGAATGTGCACTTTTAAACCCCTCATTGATGTGACCTTAACTGACAAAAGATCAAACATAAGATAAGTAGGATTAGGTTTTTTTACAGCTGGGCAAATCAAATAAAAAAGATCAACATGTTGATCAAATTAGTAATCACTCTTAAAACCTTATATGATTATTAAATCAACAGTCAAGTCAGGTCAACTTGGTTGATGCTGCTGCTCCTATTTATGCCATATTTAAACTACCAAACGTGGTAAACATCAAAGTAATTTGTAATAGGATTAGATTTTATCTTACAAAATCGAATATTAATGCAGTGTGAAAAAAATAGGATGAATATGCTGACAAGTTTTATGCATGCACTCATGCAGTGTAGTGTTGCAGTGACATGTGATGCTGCGGTGTCTGCTAGTACGATAATTAGGAAAAGTCGATAAAAAGGGAATATTTTGTTTTGGGGAATCCTATAAAAGTTTAATATATTTTAAGGAATATAAAATGTAAAATATTAAAATATTACTGAGTGTTTATATATTATTTATATAGTTTTGCATGGTTATTCGATAAAATTGTGCAGATAGTATTATGGGTGACGACGCCGGCGTTACTGGAGAAGGAGAAGACGGCGACGGTGATGACGGTGTTCTTGATCGTCTTCCTCTTCCAATACCTTCCGAAGATCTATCACTCCGTCGGCCACTTACGGCGGATGCAGAATCTCTCCGGCGGCTACATATTCGGCACCGTTTGGTGGGGAATCGCTCTCAACATGATCGCATATTTCGTTGCTTCTCATGTAAGGCCACCACCCCCTCGCCTCTTTCTTTTTTTTTTTTTTTAGGTATTGTTCGGAGGGCAAAATATTCGGGTAGGTAGGCGTAGAGATGGCAATGGATCGGGAGAGTTTTTTTTTTTTTTTTGAAAATCTGGTCGGGAGAGTTAGATCGATCGCCCACCTTAAATTTTCTCTACTCACCCCACCCCAATTCACATGGGGGGATTTTTTCAAAACCTATAGGCGGCACGAAAATAAGAAATGTGAAATAGAATTGAGTTCTACTACTGGGACCCATATTTCTATTTCCTCACTTTTAATTCGATGTGGCAATGAATAATTAATTATCTTTATTTTGTGGGTCCCAAGTAAAATGTCAGTATCAAAATTTTGTGAGTAAAAATTGGAATAGAATATGAGATAGGATTTATTAGTTTAATAATTAAAATAATGTACTATTAAAGTATTTACATTATATATGTAAAAATAAAAAAAGCTATATATATAAGACAAAGAGATAAAAACTAATATAGGGGTGAGAAAAAAAAATCCAACACACCGCTTAACTGATGACTGATAATTGAACTTACCTGAAATTTTTTTAATTTCTGGTCAGTTACAAGTTATTAAGTAAAATTTTATTTGATTCTTTCAAAAAAAAAATTCTTTTGTTGGTTAGGGTTATATTGATGGTGGGGATTGGGGAAATTGGAATAGTTTTTTATGAGCAAAACGTTAATTGTGAAAGGAACATGACTAGAGTTGTGTTTCACGATTACTAGCTTTAGCACCAATCATAACCCAAAAAAAAAAAAGAAAAGGAATATTGATGTGATTGAACGCATAAAGTGCTTAAAGCCAAAATGGGCACCTACGAAATTAATTGTTATACTGTGAATCATGGTCCACATTGTACGGTACATTGGGTATCTAAAATGAATTTTAGTACATTAAAATTAAATATAATATACTAGAAGTAAACATTTATCTATTTCACATTATAATTTACCCTACAAAATTACCAAAGATTACTTTTTTTGTTTTTTGTTTTTTCAATAAAAAGAAAGAAGTGGAAAATGGGTATAAAAAATGTATTATATTCTTTGATGGATGACTACTGCTGCTACTTTAATTTATATAAAGCTTGTTCATCGGCTCATGGCTTCACTTTAGAATTAATTTTGAATGAAATTGTCTTATGTGAAATAAATAATATATATTTGATATCATCATTCTTCTGTGAGAGAGTTTTATATGTTTTATTTTATAGATAATAAGAGCTACTTATGGACCTTCATGCTTTGAGTCAATTAGTACAATTATAAATATGTTAGGAATTACTTCATTGTAGTTATTATTTTTTCGGTTAGGGTCAAAACACGGATTTCGTCCAAAGTGCACATTTAGATAGGGATGCTGTCTTTTTTTTCTTTTTCTTTTCATAAACTTTGATATGTTGTGTTTGGAGAAATTAATTAAATTAAATTGTGTATGTTGAAGTAAATTAAGAAAATGATTGCATGCAGGCTGTAGGGGCATGTTGGTATTTGCTAGGGATACAAAAGGCTGTTAAGTGCTTGAAAGAGCAATGTAGAGCGAGTAAGGGTTGCAGCCTGGGATTACTGGCTTGTGAAGACCCTATTTATTTTGGAGCCACCACCGTGGCCGGCGACCGGTCCGCACGGTGGCTGTGGGCGGAGAACCACCAGGCAAGGACAACTTGTCTGGCGGCTGACAACGATAATTATGCTTATGGAGCATATGAATGGACAGTTCAACTCGTCACAAACGAGAACCGTTTGGAGAAGATACTCCTTCCCATCTTCTGGGGACTCATGACTCTAAGGTAATTAAACTAATTAGCTTTGCTCTTGAAAACGTGAAAACATTGTACGATGAATCTGACAACGTTGTTGATCACACATTGTGTGGCGCAGTACTTTTGGTAACTTGGAGTGCACCACAGATTGGCTAGAAGTGGTTTTCATCATCGTCGTTCTCACCAGTGGGCTTCTTCTGGTCACCATGTTGATCGGTAACATCAAGGTATAGTGATTAAATAAATTTTACTACGTAGTATAAATTAAACTCACAAATCAAACAATTGTTATACCATGAACCAAAGTTCATAATGTATTATATTGTAAATTTGATACATAAATTTTGTAATTTTGTATCTACCGTTAATAGTTTTTATACATGTAAACTACTGTCAACAGCAAAATATATCAACTACAGATATAAAATTGAATGTTATTTTTGAATTAGGGTCTACAATATAAGGTAGACCTGATCCCTGGTATGATTTGCCTAAATCGACCCCACCAACATGTATGGGTTGCAGGTGTTTTTGAATGCGACGACGTCGAAGAAACAGGCGATGCATTTGAAGATGCGGAACCTGGAGTGGTGGATGAGGAAGAGGCGGTTGAGGCCGGAGCTCCGGCAGAGAGTTAGGAACTACGAGCGGCAGCGCTGGGCGGCGATGCGCGGCGTCGATGAGTGTCAAATGATCCGAAATCTGCCGGAAGGCCTCCGGAGAGACATCAAATATCATCTCTGCTTAGACTTAGTTAGACAGGTATATATATATATATATATATATTTATTTATTTATTTAATTAAAACCTAAAAATTAAGTCTTTTGATAATCTAAATGGAATAATGTTCTCATTAGTGATTACAGTTTCCTTCGTTATAATTTACCATTTTTCTTATGCATGTATTGATACGGAGTATTATTTCTGCAGGTACCATTGTTTCAGCATATGGATAGTTTGGTCCTGGAGAACATATGTGATCGTGTGAAATCCCTTATATTTACAAAAGGAGAAACGGTAATTAAATATATATTTTGCATGTAATCAGTATTAATTAGTTAACGGTTAGTTACTATCCAAATGCTATCAACTAATGCTATCAACTAATACTACATGTAACAGGGTCAATAGTATTAAAAAAAAAAAAAACTAATACTATCAAAGTGAGTGAAGATCGCGATTTGGATTACTAACAAGGGTCCGCGAAGGAGCGGACCTAACGGCCAGCCCGCTAAGGCCCGTGGGCCAAGTCTTTATATATATATATATAATATCTAGTCTGTACACATGAATATATATGTATTCATGTGTACACTGTGCATAGTGTATAATATCAAAACAAAACAAAACAAAAGGCTTGCGGGGCCCGCAACTCGCGTCGGCGCGAGCTAGAGTTACATGAACCATAGCTCACAGGTCTAACGGGTCAGCTCGTAAAATTGTCTAATAGGTCAGCCCGCAATACTTACTAAAAATTAGGTCGGGGTGGGACAACTAGGGGGCTTTAACCGTACTACAATCAATTAGTTAAATCTACTAATTCAATCAGCTAATAACTATTTACCAAGCTGAAAATATTTGTATGATTTTCTAAAAACTTTGAGTTTGTTGGTGGTCAGATAACCAGGGAGGGAGACCCGGTGAAGAGAATGCTATTCATAGTCCGAGGCCATCTCCAGAGCAGCCAACACCTCCGGGACGGCGTGAAGAGCTGCTGCATGCTAGGCCCGGGGAACTTCAGCGGCGACGAGCTCCTCTCCTGGTGTCTCCGCCGCCCCTTCGTGGAGCGCCTCCCGCCCTCCTCCTTCACGCTCACCACCCTCGAGACCACCGAGGCTTTCGGCCTCGACGCGCAGGACGTCAAGTACGTCACGCAGCACTTCCGCTACACGTTCGTCAAGGAGAAGGTGAAGCGGAGCGCGCGGTATTACTCGCCCGGGTGGAGGACCTGGGCCGCCGTCGCGATTCAGCTCGCCTGGCGCCGATATAAGCACCGCCTCACGCTCTGCTCGCTGCCGTTTATTTTGCCGAGGAGGCCGCCGACGAGGTGCTCGTCGATCGAAGAGGATCGGCTCAGGCTTTATACGGCTTTGTTGACTTCGGCGAAACCTAATGAAGACGAGTTTGATTTCTAAGCGTTGTTGCTTCGTTCTAAATTATATTTATATCAAACTTTATAGGTTTATTTATTTATTTAATTATTTCATAATTAAAAATAAAATTAAAAAAATTTCAATATTATAGTCTCACTCTAATATAATGCAATTCATCATCAGATAAGATTAGAAACTTGGCCTTCAAGAAGATCATTTAAGAACCCAGAAGGGTAACTTAAGTGGCAAAGGAGCTTCTTTTTAGGGGCCGGGGAAGAATTTTGAGATAATTCCTCTTGAACTAGCTCTTATGTCTCTCATAAAGAGAGGAGATTAGTTGGGTGAAGTCAGACCGTTAAATAGGCGAGAGTGTTATAAAATAGCCCGTAAACAGTATTACAAGTATAATATGTCATTCTGTGTAATAGTTTGTAAATTATACCTAAGAAATAAGAGTCATACTACACTTACTCCCACATTCTACTCCATTTTATACTCTCTGCTTACATGTCACTCCTTGATTCATCCAAAATCATGTGGGTCACAGTTTTTATTACTTTCTTTTCATCTTCCTCCAATAAAATACAGACACGTGTCGGGAGTTTTACTCCCTTGGAGTACATATATCATTTTCCAAGAAATAAATCTCAATAGCGCTTGACCAAAAGGGGTAGGTGTTAACAAGAATAATGAGGACAAAACAGCAAGAAGATTGAACATATATATATGTGAGAAATTTAATTTTACAAGGATCGACGGTTGAAAAGAATTGAATAGTATGTAGGTATCCAAGCTAATTAAGCTAGTTTTTGGAGAGGCGGCGGAGACGGGTGAGGTTCGTCGTCGGCGTCGGTGTCGGTGTCGGAACCGGTTGAGCCCTTAAACAGCAAAATGGCGAGGCTGCCGACGTGGAAATAGATGAAACAGCCGGAGCAGTGCGTCACAAATGAAGCGAAATCCGTCCCCACAATGCATTGCCAACTGCCCCCATATGCCCTATCAAATTCCTGCAATCAAAACCACCCAAACCAACCTTTTATATATTATACCATGTATATATGTATGTGTACGATGAAGAAGAAAAGAAGAAACGTGTTAGTATATATACCTGTTTAATGAAACGGGCGATCTCAGTGGAGTCTGTGACGTCGAAGAAGTCGAGGGCTTTTGCTGCTAAGTCAAGTGCATCTTGCTGCATGGTCTGCAGCATATCTGTTTCGCCTATCACTGCTTTGCCTTCTAGCATGGCGGCTGCCTCTGCTGTAATAACCCACTTTTTTCTGTGTAATCTCTATCAATTAAAGATCAGATAGAGCTTTTTGGTGCCCAGATTGTTGGGGGGGATTTGTGTATTATGTATTGTTGTGGCTGAGGTGGATGGTCCAAGATAGTCGAGCCACAAAAAGTAGGATACCCCATCTGTGGTGCTCATGGATCTTGGAACCGGTTGCGCTACAATTTCAATTCCTTATACTTGGCAAAGGAAAATACAAGTTGACCCAAAGGGTTTGCACCCACCCTAAAAATTATATTCGAGATGTGTATCTCGAGTTTTTAAAAGTGCTTATATATTGGTGTTCATATCGGTAGGGTTTGAATATGCACACTGCGAATGTCAGAGAAATAGACCAGATTTTTTAATAAATCAAATTCGAATCACGACACCTGTGAATGTTTGTCAGACAGTTAACTTTATTTTGAATTAATTAGTTAACCGAAGGAGTTATATAAAGTACAAATTAATTTATAAAGCACGGAATGGCCCCACCTTGTCGGCAAGCTTTGAAAGTACTAGGAACACATGAATATTATGCTTTGCAATGAGCCAACGAGCCACCAATTCTACTAGATAGCAATTCTTGGTGTATATGAACTGAGTGGTCCTTGGCGAGTTGGCGGTGTAGATATGACATGCTTATTGTGGGTAGTCAATTGGATTTTGCCATGTGAGAAATTACTCAAACTAATTGTCAAATATTGAACCAATTATTTATCCCATCAAAACATGTTACATCAGACAAAATTTGTCCTATTAAAATTTAGCCATCCAGTCATGTATATATTGGCCTGATTGATATACCGTAGTGTAACATAATGTTGATACCTGCAAAATATATAGCAAATGGTAATATATTATTGAGATTGCATATTCTGATTGTGGTTACAGGTAGATTTTTTCATAAATCAAATATTGTAATATGTTATATATAATAAATTGAAATTTATGAAAGCATTATGAGCGTCATTTTCTCCCCGCCACCCGGCTTCCGAATATACCGTTTCTCTGTTTGAATCTTGGTTTTCTTTGCATCACCGGGTGGACAAGACGCGCGCCATAACAATGGCGCCAAGTCTCTTCTGCTGCTGCGGCAAACGCTCCGCCTCTTCCGCGCCCAAGGACGACGACGACAACGCCGCCGCGGAAGACGCCGAGGGGGAGGCGGCGAGGGATGGGCCGGTGGTGGTGGAGCTCTTCTCGTCGCAGGGCTGCGCCACCTCACCGGAGGCCGAGCTGCTCTTCTCGCGGATAGGGCGCGGGGATTTCGACGCGGAGGTGCCGCCGCTAATCTTGCTGGCTTTCCATGTGGACTATTGGGATTATACGGGGTGGAAGGACCCGTTTGGTTGTAGCCAATGGACCGTCCGGCAGAAAGGCTATGTGGAATCGCTTCAGCTGGATACCATGTTCACGCCGTTGTTGGTGGTTCAGAGCCAGGCTCAGTGTGTTGGGAATGACCAGGATGCTGTCTTGACCTCCATCAAGTCCGCCCCTAGGTTCCCATCCCTATCGTTTCAGGTCAGTAGTCATCCTTTTAACTTTGCATGTGCATTAGTAATTCGTTTACAAACTATTCAAACGGATGACTGGATTAGTTAATTTTTCGACCTTATAGTTATATTAGTAATAAGTCGATTATATGATCTTATAGTCAGTTTACCAACTGTCTTACAATTCAATTATCTATTGTCTCAAGTTACTAGGTCAATCAATTTTCCGAACTTATAACTACATTACTAGTACAATTCAAGTCATTGCTATTAGTTCAAGTCTGTCCGCTAATACTGTCAAAGTGGGCCAAAGCCCGCGGGTTGGTCCACACCCGTCCCGCAGTGGGTTGGGTTAGGGCTAAGAAAGATATGGTCCGCGAAAGAGCAGCCTAAAGGGCCTGGCCCGTGGACCATGCCCTTTATATACACACAAAAGCCCACAAAGCGCGCTAAACCACGTAGAGCGGGCTAGGGTTGCATGAACACTAGTCCGCAGGTCTAGCGAGCCAACCCGTAAAAGCCAATAAGAAATTAAGCCCGTTGTGGAACGGACCTAATGGGGCAGGTCAGTCCGCTTCGATAGTATTATTTATCCCCAAATTCTCACCTTTATCCTTTTAGGTCTCTATCCTTCATTTTACAAACCATCCAAACTAATGACCGAATCAATATTTTAACCTTAGAGTTTGCTTATCAACTATCTTTAAATTACTAGTCGATCTTCCAACCTTACAATTGTATTAGTAATTTGCTAAACAATTGCCCAAACTGCTAGGTCAATCACTTGACTTTAGATTATCATCTGCATCAAGTTATTGGGTCAATCTTCCGAGCTTAGAACTACATTAACAGAACACTTCACTTATCAATTACTCCAAGATGTTAGGTTAATGCCCCAACCTTATAGTTACATTAACATTTTGCTTACTGGCTGCAAGGTTTCTTGATGTTTTTGCAACATTTTATCAATCATGTGAAAATTGAACCAACAGGCAAAGTTCGAAAAGCCAACACCAGACACATTGGAAGTGTCTCTGACAGGAACTCTAAGGCACAAGGTGGACAGCAATGGAGTCAGCATCATGGTGGTTCTATTCGAGTGCGGTTTGGTGACACAGTGCGAGGCGGGAGAGAACAAAGGCAAAGTTCTGGCAAATGACTATGTGGTCAGGAGGCTTGAGAAGCTCTGTGAAGTTAAAGATATCTCTGGGAAGAAGACACTCTCAGGAACAGTCAAATTCTCACTCTGGGAAAGCTTCAACAGTGGCAAATGTGGCATGGCTGTGTTCATGGAAAATGGGTGTCATCATATTTTGGGTTCACAGAAATTCCAGTTGCCAAATGATCTGTAAGAGTTAATACCTACAATGGTCCTTCAAGTATTAGGATTTTACCAGTTGTGGTCTCTCGAGTTTAAAATGATATCCAATGGTCCTCCAAGTTTTAAAAAATAACCACTCAGAGGACCATTGGAGGTATTAACTCTGATCTGTGAATATTCATTTCTGTGAATCAAACATTGAGAGGATGATGATGAATTTGCAGGTACTATGAATGAACAGAAGGGCTTAGTGGTCTGATTCTTTTGTGTGTTTCATGGTTTCTTACTTAGACATGGCTAGAGAAACATAGAACTCGAGGCAGACATGAGCAAGAAAGAGACCAATTAGAACATTTCAATCCACAAAAAATAACACTCACATACATTATTCTTCTTTACAGAGCACAACACTGCCCGCCCATCCTCCACTCGACTTCAAAAGGGGCGCACCGGGTATAAATGGGGGTAGGATTTTGACATTTTGTACGGTTTTTCGTTTTCAGTCAAAGAGGCACTCACATTGGGAAAAAAAATATTAGCCCTCTAGGATGAATCCACCGCCTCAACTTGTTGCCTAGCGAGATACTTTTCCCTCCGCTCCTTCTGCAGAAAACGAGAGCAAAGGTGGGTTTCATTTCGGGAATCGAGTTAGGATTTCTAAAGATGTGTGCCCGTGTTACAGTCGTGCAGAGCATACTTACCCATTCATCGATGACAAGACCTTCACCCACGACTTTCGGGCCTGTATCAACCGGAGGTTTCTTGCGAGCTTCTACTGCAGCATCAGCTTCGGCCAATTGACGCTTTAGTTTTTCCATTGCCTCGAGAAATCAAGACTCTTAGTATTGATGTTCTAAATGAAGGGTATAGGAAAAGAGAAGCAGGAAAGAAAGCGGTGCATTCTTACTGGAGAAGTATGCTCGGGATCCATGAACACCACGCGCAAGATTCTCTCTACGGTTGCTTGATCCTTTTGCTCATCAAACTAAATCAAAATAAGTGTATACTCATTAACATTAGGAGCTTTAGATTACAGGAAAAAATGTTATGAATCAAAGAGAAAGCTGATATAATCATGGAATTATAACCCCAAAATAATTCAGATTTCAGATAATCAGGGTGCTTAAGATATCTTTCATTCATTTTCACAATAATCAACCGTTTCTATAAGATGCAGAGCCATTATGTAGGGGTTTTACACAAATTGTATTACGAAACTTCATCCGTATTTAAGCACCGAGGAACATAACTGGACTGCTAAGATAATGCTAGGGAAAAGAAAGTGAAGAAGTAGTACGAAAATACTTTTGTGACAGTAGTGTAGACTGTCGTGTTCCAAAAACAATGTTGGAAATACAAAACTCACCATTTCAGGTACATAATCGGTTCCTTCTTTCACCTTCAAGCTCATGATCTTAAACTTCACCTTGCTCTTTTGATCCATCGGCTTTTCATTGTTTTCCGGCTGCTCCACGAATTTGAAGACTGCCAACAAGTAAATAGAAACAACTAAAAAACA
>NXFB01000565.1:33671-47837 GCA_002525835.2 Ipomoea batatas | reverse complement strand
ACTAAAGAAATGAAAAAATTGGAGAAATGGAGAAGGAAAATTGGAAAACTGGAGAAATGGAAAACTGGAGGAATGGAGAAGGAAAAATGGAAAACTGGAAATGGAAAAACAGAAAAATGAAGTAAACGACCCTAAGTGTTGTAGATCTAAACATCCACGCAGCAGATCAAGGTGATGAAGGTGGCGGTGGCAGAGGACAACGGCGGTAAGAAGCAACAGGCGGAGGAAGCAGGTAGATCTGAAGGCGGGCATAACAATTTCGAGAAACGGGCCACCGGCGCTGCTTCGATCTGAGAAACGGACCTGCCGAACTTTTTGCAAAACACAGTGTTAACAGATTTGAAGACGCTTCGACAGTCAGCGAAACGAACCACTGACTTCGACAGATCTGAAAACGCTTCGACAGTCGGCGAAACGGAGCACCGACTTTGACAGATCTAAAGACGCTTGCGACAGGCGACGAGCGGCTGGCGGACATTTACGAACAGAATTTCTAATTCGACGAGAGATTTAATCGAATTTCTTTTGATTTAAGGTCTGATTTCTGTTTCTCTAAGCTGCTTCTATATCCTTGAAATTATATCTACTTCAATATGTAATTAAAAATTGTAGAATAAAAATGATTAAGTAATAAATATATAATTAACATATAAAATGAAATGTTTACTACTGAATGGATTTTTCCTTATTTATTTATATTACGAGTCATTCCTTGACAATTGATTTAACTCGGACATTTTATTTTTTTAAGAAAATGAGTCATTGTGTAATCAGAATAATAAACAGGAATCGGTGCTCCAACCAAATAGGTTGTTCGGTAATGCTCAGCCTTTGTTAGAACCAG
Source organism: Ipomoea batatas (assembly GCA_002525835.2). NCBI lineage: Eukaryota > Viridiplantae > Streptophyta > Magnoliopsida > Solanales > Convolvulaceae > Ipomoea > Ipomoea batatas. The sequence continues at coordinate 46,993 of NXFB01000565.1, read as the reverse complement.
CTATTGGTATACCAACATTTAGTTCAACTAATATCGTTTTAATTGTAAGAAAATTTGTTATCTCAATAGCGTACCTAACTATTTTATTTAAATAAAATGCAATTGAATTTTCCATCATCGGGTATAAATAATTGCAGTCGCTGGTAGTGAAGCATTGTACAATGAATTTATAGTTTGCTCTCCAACAACACATATTAATATTCCTAGGAATGGAAATACAACTCAAATTTAAATTATTTGTAATAACCTTTACATTTTAGTATATACAAATTTTAATATATTTGTTGTTTTAAATTATTGATTTACTCCAATTAATGTGTTAATTATTATGTACTTATTTGATTTTATTATTTCTCAAAAATATTGCTGTGGTTAGCAAACCGAATAATATATATGCAATTAGTATATAAGATTTATTATTACAAATAGGAGATACATTCATAGTTGTGTATTTTAAGTACGTATCATTCTATGAGAATCGTCTAAATACTGATCCTTTTATATTTTTTTTAAGAAAATGAGTCGGTATTGCAAATAACTGTTGGTTCTTCAACATTTAATCCAGTTCATTTGAAATTTAATGGTGAGCAAATTTATTTTTCTAATAACCTATGCGCGCCTATTTTCTTTCCTATAAAATGCAGTCATAAATTTTCCTTATTTCTCCAATGCAGTTATAACAAATCCATTACGTGCATCGCACGGGTGGAAATACTAGTTATCCATAAACCAAAAATCATAAGGCATAAGTCATAAACCAAAAACCATAAGGCATAAACCATAAACCAAAATCCAAAAACCATAAGTCGTCAACCAAAAATCATTTGCCATAAACCAAAAACCATAAGGCATAAGCCATAAACCAAAAACCATAAGCCATCAACCAAAATTCATAACGCATTAACCATTAACCAAAAACCATAAGCCATGCATAAACCAAAAACCATAGTCCATTACCAACATATGCCATTGCCAAACAAAAAACCAATTTCATTTGCATTACAATTCAATTTTATGGGACCATATACACATTATTCTTGCCTACCTCTAAGCTCCCATTGCCCCCTACCGTACATCTAAAATAAGCGATTAAGACTGCAATCATGCCAACTACAAGAACCATCCTCATGGATGTACATTTTTCACTCTTACGCATATCTTTGAGTTCAGCATCTTCCCCTCTTGGTAGACTTCTCGCCTTAGATTTGAACTTTAAACTTTATTTCTTCATTTTTGTTAATTCTCCTCAAAAGCCTGGTATAATCCCCTTTGACCTAGGGCACAGTGGTGGATCATACCACTTCATGAATCCATCCTGAAAATATTGCAAAAAAAAAAAAAAAATTTCTCAGTGCAGTGCAACATAGACCTCTTCTGATCCATCCCCTAACCCATACAATATATCATAAATTAACCTCAATAACAAAAATAAAAATTAATTACTAACCTTATGTCTTGAACATTCCTAGTACCTCTTACCAAGACTCTCATTTCTCCATGATGTTCTCAAAACCATTTCTTGACCACATTCACATACTTCAATCACAATCCATTCCCCATACAAATAGCATTGTCTCCTTGTTGTTGAAGAACTCGAACAGTTTGTGCTTTTTCCTTTATAACCTTCAATTGAATCTTTGAAAGAACTAACAAAATTAGATCTTCGCTTTGTGTGGTAGTGTTTCGTATTTGGGTTTGCAAATGGTGAAGAACATCTCTGAAGACCAAGAAAATATAAGGCTGACGAAGAATTGGATATGAAAGGACAGAAATGCCCTTCTAGTTCGACTAACGCTAAATGTGACGTTGGACTAAAAGTGTCCAACTTTTTAAAAGTTTAGGTAAAATGTGACAAAATTAATAGAAGTAAATTAAATATGTCCAACGCGCAATAAATATAGGACCATCCCAGAAATGGATTTAACTCTATGCCATTTTTATATTCTCAAATCTCTCAAAAACGTCTCTGCAACTGAAAGCTCAAACATTCTTTAAAACTCTTGTCGGTACTGGGCAAGCAAAGAGTCGGGGGGAGGGGGGTTGAATCCTTTTTTAACCTTTTCAAGAATGATATTAACTCGTGTAAATTAAGGAATTAGACTCCCAAAAATATATGTATTCTTTCATTGTAAATATGATTGTTTGTAGAAGCAAAAAAGGACTTTGTTATTTTATTGAGCAATTCTTTCAATAGATCTTATAAAAAACCATCAAGGTTTAGCATATCGTTATGCAGTATAACTTACTGGCCTTGTTTGGTTATTGGTGGATCCGTCAATTTTTGGCGGATCTGTCGTTTTCAGCGTTTTGACCACGGTCAAAACGCTGAAAACCCTGTTTGGTTATTGGCGGTTTGGAGCAGCTTATTTGCTCCAAACCGCCAAGTTGCAAAACGCTGCAAATAGCAGCGTTTTGGGGAAAGAATTTCTTTCCCCAAAACACCCTTATAATATAATTAAAAAAAAATTAAACTTTTAAGTTTCGCCCAGCGGCCACCGCTGGGCAAAACTGAGTGAAATTAAAATGGAGGCTTGAGGCTCCTTTGCTCCATTCCCCATAAGTAGGGAAACAAAGGGGAGCCGCACTCTCCCCATTTTTTTTTAAAATAATAATAATTTTAAAATATTATTATTATTATTATTATCATTATTATTATTATTATTATTTATTTATTTATTGTTATATATATATATATATATATATAGAGAGAGTCATGATCAGGTGCGGCCGTGCTCTCCCGTGCGGTTCACACCACTCAATGTTACGAAATACACCACTCAATGTTAAGAAACACACCACACAAATATGCACTGTGGTGTGTTTCTTAACATTGTGGTGTGTTTCATTGTGGTCATTGTGGTGTGTTTCTTAACATTGAGTGGTGTGTGACCGCATGGCCGCACGGGAGAGCACGACCGCACCTGAAATATTTATATATATATACCCTTTTGGTCATTTTACATGTTAACCGCTAATCTAAACAACTAACTTTACCAAACATCTTTTTACAAACCGCTAATACAATCTGCTGGTCAAACCCGCTAATACAATCCACTATTTGATAACCGCTAACATAACCCGCTACCGCTAAACGCTAACTGCTGATAACCAAACAAGCCCACAATCGGAATATGCTGTCTGACATATCACTAAGGATGATTCCAACAGATCATTGCTAATAAGTCTTGTAGATCTCTTCTAGGGACTGAATCTGTATATCCTAGCTCTATTGCTAGCAATATGGCAAATTATTGCATGTCCTATGTGGACCAAAATAAAAAGTACATTTTTATTATACTAAAAGTATATTATTTTTGTACTGAAAGTACATTATTTGATAGTATATATAAAATAATGTACTTAATTAATGTACAAAAATAATTTATTCTAAAATAATGTACTTTATGTACAAAAATAATGTATTTTTAGTATACTAAAAATGTACTTTTTATTTATGGTCCACACAACTGTGTGAACTATGGTCCATGCAATAATGACTGGAACAATATATCAACAGAAAATTATTAGCATTCATTAGTTGAGGTCTATCATATATTCTATCATCTAAATTTCCTCCCTGGCATGACTTGTAATTATTGAGTGCAAAGAATTGGATGTCCCCATTAATTTTTAATAAAAAAGATAAATAAAGTAACCAATCAAATAACACTACAAGAAAAATGCACATACACAACACTAAAAAAACAACAGTTTTTGACAAAAGTGTTGTCTATTGTGTAAAAGACAACACTTTTGGACAAAGCTATTGTCTTTGACGCAACACTTTTATCAAAGACAACGGTTCTGTTGTCTTTAGTGTGTTGTCTTTGTGCATTTTATCAAAAGACAACACCGCTAAGACAACGATTTTTAAAACCGTTGTCTATGTGCATTTTTTAAAACAAAAGACAACAATTTTATGTAACTGTTGTCGTTTAATTTGTGTGTTGTTTTTAAGTGCACTTGAATACACAACAATACAAAAGACAATGGTTTTTTTTTTAAATCGTTGTCTTTGCTCGATTTTTCTTTTTAAGACAATGGTTTTATTTAACCGTTGTCGTTTGTGTGTTGTCTTTAAGCACACTTGAATAGACAACACTTCAAAGACAACGATTTATTAAAACCGTTGTCTTTGTGCACCCTTTTATTTATTTATTTATTTATTTAGACAACGGTTACGTTTTATTTAACCGTTGCCGTTGGTGTGTTGTCTTTAAGTGCACTTGAATACACAACACTACAAAGACAAAGGTATTTTAAAACCGTTGTCATTGCGCGTTTATTTTTTTTTAAAGACAACGATTTTATTTAGCCGTTGTTGTTGGTGTGTTGTTATTAAACGCATTTTAATACGCAACACTTCAAAGGCAACAGTTTTTTAAAACCGTTGTCTATGTGCATTCGGTTTTTTAATTAAACAACAGTTTTATGTAACTATTGTCGTTGGTGTGTTGTCTTTAAGTGCACTTGAATACACAATAGTACAAAAACAACGTTTTTAAAAAACCGTTGCCTTTGCACATTTTTTTTTTAAAGACAATGGGTTTATTTAACCGTTGTCGTTTGTATTAAGGGTTTGACTAGCGAATTATATATATTAGCGTTTTGTAAAAAAACAAAATGTTTAGTAAAATTAGCAGTTTAGGTTAGCAGTTAACATATTAAGAGGAAAACTAATGAGGGAAAAATTTGTAGGGGTGAGTACCATTACTCTTTTAATCCATTGATTTTTCTCCCATTCAGGACAGAATGTTTTTCAACCTCATCAAACTCTTTAGTTTTTTTTTATTGAAAACTCAAACTCTTTAGTTAATTGTTATTAAATGATTCACTTCTATATTTTGTCATTGTCTTGTTTATTTATTTTAATTTTAAAATTAATTAAAATACATAAAACTAGGTTAAGGATATTAAATAAATATTAAAGAAAAATAATCCCAAAAAAAATAATAAGAACTCTTCAACCAAACATGTTTAAATTACATACATCAAATTTAACAAAATACAGTAATCTAACATCCCTAGCAATCTAATATTCTCTAAGGTAATCTAACATTCCGTGAACCAAACGCCTTCTTAATATTTTTTTTAAAAGTTTAATTGAATACCACCAGATTTTTAAAAAAGTTTTAAAATATTAAATTGAATACCACTTGATTTTTTAAAAACCTTCATTAAAATTGGAATGAAATCTTTTCAAACTTTAAAATTCAAAAAAAATCTTTGAAAGTATGTATCAAATACACCACTTTATTTAAAAAATAAAAAATACTACTACGGCAAACACTTGTGCTGTGTTTGGCAGAGCTTATTTAAGAGGTTATAGCTTATTTTAAGCTACTAATTAATAAGCTATAAGCTTTGTTTGGTAATGTTCTCAAAATAAGCTAAGCTAGTAGCTTAATCTAAGAGTTTATTTTGAAACGCTACTTCACGTAGCTTTTCAAAAATAAGCTAGTAGCTTCTTAACTTTTTTCCATCTTTATCCTTATTATTTTATATAAATGACATCATTTATTCCTCCCAATTAAAACTCTTTTGGACTTTTTTCTTTAATATGTTTCGTTGTAATTTTAATTTGATATTTGTGTTTGAACAATAATTTTTGTATAAACTAATTTTATGAATTATAAATTAAACATCTTATTTTACTATATATATTTTCAAATATATGTTCTTAGTTTATATTTTATTAAATTATATTGATTTCATTATTTTATATTTTAATATGTAAGCAAACCTATTTAAATTTAAAACTATTTAACTTTTATGAAGATGTCATTTTTTGTCTTTTTACATTTATCCACTTATCAAAAAGCTAATTTTACCAAACACTTTTAAGCATAACAGCTAGCTTAACAGCTTTTCCGATTTCAGCTCCGAGCTTATAACTTTTCAACTTTCAGTTACTTTTCAGCTTTCAGCTACCGTTTCAGCTAGATTTACCAATAATAACCTTTGCTACGCTTTTGTCTCAAACCAAAGAAACTCCTGCTACAAATGAGACAAGGTTTTTGACCAATTACGTTATGAAAAATGCAAACTAACAAAAAGTAGTTTATCATTTAAAAAATGTCAGTGATATCCAACTAGACATCATTAGATATCGTCCGTCGAAATTTACGTAATTAGCTATCATAATTTTTTAGACTATAACGTTATATAATTAACTCATGTCTAATTTTATGTAATTTTTAAACTTAGATATATATTTAAAATATATATATATATATATATATATATATATATATAGTTTTACAGGGTTTATATAATTTTAATTTTAAGTCTATTATATGTATAATTTTTAATATTTGATATCTAAACTGCATTTATATCTAAAATATAATTAAAAATATACATAAAATAATATTCGATAAAGATAAAGATGTGATAGAATTTTTTTCATTAGATCACGAAGTGTCCTAAGTCCTAACTTCTAAGTAGACCCTAATTCATAACTACTTCTTTTTAAATAATGAAAATAGTAATTCTAGATGAATTTTCAAATCTTACTCTCATTCTCTACTCGCTATAACATGGTATGCCTTGATGACTTAATTTAGTAGAAGGATCATGGATGTTTATCCATTCCTTTTTTCTTCCTCCTATTAAATTTGAACACAAGCGTGAGTAAAAGTTGAGAGTATGTTTTTTGGGAGCTCATGAAATACTTTTCTAATGAAAATACGCGATCCCTCATCTCAATCAAATTGATTATTATTTAAAAGCATGGTTGTAGTAGGCGCTAGGCGCTAGTCGGGCGGTAGACTAGCGCCTAGCGCCTAAGCGGTCTAGGTGGCGCCTAGGCGGTACGTAGGTGGTTCTAGGCGGCGACCTATAATAATAAAAAATTAATTCATGTGTGTGGGTGTATGTCATATATATATATATATATATATATCTTACTTCTCTTACTTATATAAATAAATAAATTTAAATATATATAAATATAATAATAAAATTAACAAGTCTGACTCGCTCGAGTTAACTGGCTAACTCTGCCGAGTTGGGCGAGTTAACTCGGCCAAATTCGGCCCAGTCGGCTGAGTTAGGCGCTAGGCGGCCAGGCACCTAAGCGGACGCCTAGGCAGCAATTTGCCTCGGTCTAAGAGCGCCTAGCCGCCTAGGCGGCCTAGGCATGAATTTTTGCAACAGTGGTTAAAAGTAAGCAGATTCCTTATGCATGTACATTGACATTTGATCTTGTCTGCTGATGAGCCACTAAGTTATAGTAATTTACCTTTTTTCATAAGTTTTATTGAGTCGAGATGTAAAGCACTTAGACTAGAAATTCAACATAAAAAAAAAAAAAGTTATATAGATTAGTGAAAAGTCAAAACCCAATAATAAAAACAATCAGTTGGTTTCAAACAACGTACAGATAGTTACGTAACCATTTCAAACTCTCAAAAGTATTTTCTTGGAAATATGAATTAAAGAAACCTACTAACTTGCCCACAAACATTTCAGATCTCCTCGGCCTATAAATACAATCTTAGCTTCTTTCATTTCATTTCGTCACTCCAAACACAAATTAAACCAACTTTCAAAATGAAGACACCTTTCATATTATTCCTTTTTGCCATTCTATTCTCCGTCCTGCTTTGCAAAGCAAGCAAGTCACCAGACCCGGTGCATGACATCAACTGCAAAATCCTCCGAGCTAATACCAAGTACTATATTGTACCACTACATAATCGCATAGGTGGCGGGCTAGACCTAGCTTTGTCAAGACCAAGAGGAGATTCTTGCCCACAGAGTGTGGTCCAAGACGATAAAGTTAACAACTCAGGTTTGGCAGTTCAATTCTACCCTGTAAATTCGAAAAAAAGCATGATTCGTGAATCGACTGATCTCAACATCGCATTTCCTGATGCACACGCGAAATGTCTTAAATCCAATGTTTGGACAATAGATGGCGATGTCACATGGTTAGAGGATACTCAATACATAACAGCAGGGGGAAAAATAGGAAACCCCGGTGAACAAACTCTAGCCAACTGGTTTAAGATTGTGAAAACACCCTATGCCTACAAGCTGAGTTTTTGTCCAGATGTGTGCAGTTCCTGCATTTTTGAGTGTCAAGATGTTAGCGTTAAAGACGTACAAGGAAAGAAGCTTTTAGTTCTGTCGGAACCCGATTATCTAGAAATCGCCTTTAGGGAGGCATAATTAAATATGTACTTCAATTCCACTTTATTGAAAGCTAAGGTTTTTATGTATTAATAGCCCTACCACATAAAACACTTTTAACGTCGGTTATTTTGACCCTACAACGTCGGTTATTTTAGGCACTTTCCTAATCTATCTCGACCTTCTTTCCCTATCTCTTGCCTTCCACCGCCGTACTCTTTAGAAAACTTCCGTAACCGCCTGCCTTGCCTGGCTCTTCTTACACCGCCTTTCTTTCCTCGTCCCCTATTAGGTCGATCCGGTCCGACTTATCCTTGCCTTGCTTCTCTATCCCGACCTTTCTACCATGGTAGTTAATCGTTTCAATAGTTATGTCCAATCACTCGAAATCTAAGATCTTCAGCTGCCTTGTCACCTTTCCTATGATCCCTCAGCCGACCGACCGACCGATCGCCCACCGTCCTTAGCCATGTCCTCCTATCTTCCTTCGAGCCATCTCTTCCTCAACATTGGTCGCCTCTTTCGTCCATCGCTGCCCATCGACGTCCCGCCAGAGCCGGACGCGGAAGGTGATAAGATCCCAGCGTTCTTCGGTCCACCGCTCCATGCCCCCAGCTTCCCAGAAGAACTGATCTCGGACCCCGACTACGTGGAGTTTCTTGACGAAATTGACGCTATGCTAGATCGTGGCACCCTTGATGGCGCTCCGCTGAACATTGCTGCCTTTTAGGAAGTGTTTTGTGGCTGCATCTCCGTTCCTGCGTCGGCCACTCCCACGGTTTCTTCTGACGTCGCTCCGTCGACCAAGTAGGTTTAGGCCGGGCTTAACCTGTAATAGCCCCTCTTTTGTCATATTTTGTCGAAGGGGTGCACCGTTAGCCTCTTCATTTTATTTTGGATGTAATTACCCGGCCTTTAGGCTCTTTAGATGAATGTAATCAAACTAGAACTTTTTAGATACAAAATAATGTCAAATTTCTCAGGTTAGCAGCACGTCGAGCTCCTAGCCCCGAGCCTTAGTCTATCCCCCATCAACTCTCAATGTTGCATTTTACTTGTCTTGTTTACTAGTTAAAATTTTATTATCTTATTATTTTTAAAATGTAATAAAACTTTTGATGTAGTTTATTAATGATGCCCAATTGTTAATTCATCTTGTTGATGCCTAGCTTTTCCTCTTCTTGCAATATATTGAGCATCAAAATCAGGCATAGTTATGTTGACAGTTTCACAAAAAAGACTTCACACTTGCAACTAATTCATCCCATGCATCCATTATCTCTTAAATTTTGAATAAGCAATTTAGTAAATGACACAAGATGCATCGCATTCAATATTTTTTGAGATTGAAGTTGCAAAGCTTGGTAGAGCATATTAGAAATCTCTAAAATTTTTCTCATGAGATGCATAATGAATACAAACTCAAAAGAAGTGAGTACCTCATAAGCTACATCGGCATCTCCACGGTGAGCAGGTGTAGTTCCATCTTCAACAATATTAAGTAAAACTTCACATGTTGCACTATACATTCTCATCAAACTTGAAATAGATTTCAAATGAGAACTCCAACGAGTATCGCCCGGCCTTTGTAAAGAACCAATTTGATTAAGACCCCTCCCACTTTTAAGCTCATCAGTACTAAGCAAATGAGCAATATTCGAGGCATGTGCAACTTTCAATTGGTCATTGCGCTTACATGATGCTCCAACAACGTTAATAATAGAGTTCAACTTGGTGAAAAATTGATGGACATGGATGACTTCTTTTGATGAAGCTACTAATGCCAATTGCAATCGATGTGCAAAACAATGAACATAATAAGCATAAGGACATTTTGAACATCAAGATTATGACGAGATAAGATAGAAAAAATAGATTCTTTCAATGTTGATGCAATAGTGTCCTTAACATGAACAACTCCAAAGAAACGTTCTTGTATAAAGCCATCTCTATTAACAAATCTCAAGACAATTGACATTTGTTCTTTCTTTGATTCATCTCGAGCTTCATCAACAATAATACAAAATTTTGCATCACCAATTTCTTCTCGGATAACACTTTTTACTTTAGTTGCCAAGACTTGCAAAATTTGCTTTTGTATTGTTGGTGATGTATATGATGCATTTCGTGGAGCTTTATCAAGAACCCGTGTTACTTCATCATTAAAAGAGGCAATGCAACTCAATAGCTCTAAAAAGTTTCCACGGGTCGTTGATGTTATTGACTCATCATGACCTCTAAAAGAGGATCCTTGAAATACAAGCCATCTCGTTGTCTCAATTGAAGTTTTCAAGCGAAGTCTATTCTCTATTATTTCTTGAGATGTGAATTTCTCAATATGTTGTGCAATGTGTGATTGTTGGTTCATGAGATCCGCACAAGCTTTCTCGGCATTTCGGTGAGAGGGGGGTGAGATATTTTCCAATATGTGATAAAAATGAGTAATTTTTTTTCATCTCTAACTTTTTTCCATGATCTAAACCCATTGATAGTAAAAGCATCCAATCCGGAAGGCCCATCTTGAGTATGAAACAAATAACATGGTAGACAAAATACTGCATCTTTACTAGGAGAATATTCTAACCAAGAAGGGAATAACTTAAACTAAGATGCTTGAAAACTACGAGGATGTTTTTCTCCCGATTTTGGATACTTTGAAAGCAAACATTGATATGGGCCGGCCTTGATATAAGCTCTCCTAACTTCATCCCGCTTCTCAATGGGGGACTTCCATATTGGTAGTCACAATCCTGGATCACGTTCTAATGCTTGAATATCAAACTTCTCACCAATTTCAACTCTTTGAGCTTTTTCAGGACGACTTTCAGAATTCAATGGTTCAAAGCATAACCTCCAAATAATAATTATAGATCGATATATAAGTCAAGTATAGAGGATTATAAAGCTCATCATTTCTTACAAAATTTTCTAAAGCATAGTATATGGAGGAATTCATAACATATAGTTTACTTAACAAATGCTCATCTCAAGATAAAGATATTCTCAAGTAATCATTTCCAGTATAGACTTTCTCATATGTCAATAATTATAGATAGGGATGAATTAATAGAAAGATAGCGGATGCTTTAAAAAATAAAATAAAATAAGAGAATCCGCTACCCTTCTATTTTTAGAAGGGTAGCGGATGCTCAACTTTCCGCTACTCTTGTAAAAGGGTAGCGGAAAGCTCAGGGTTAACAGCAAGCAAGCTCAGGCTAGCGACGTCGTAACCGGTACCTTTCTCATAAACCCAGTGCTTAGCTCAGTATTATTTGATACCGGAGCTACCAATTCCTTTATATCATCTACATTTGCGGATAGATGGAAGTTACGGCCTACCGTTAGGTTAGATCTAAATGTCAAAACCGCTTTAGGAATAGTAGTGACTCGTAGAGAGAGTTATGACAACGTTGCAATAGAAATAGCGGGATCTGACTGTCCCGAAAACCTCGTTTGTTTTGAACTTGAGGGCATCGATGTAGTGCGCGAGATGGACTGGTTTGATGAGAATAAAGCCCAAATAGCGTGTAATGAGCGAAAGGTTGTCCTACGAGGACCAAAGGGAAGGAGAATATCCTACCGAGGAATTGGCAGGCAACCCGAGTCAAGGTTGTTGATAACACAGAAATTGAAAAAGTACACTCACCAGGGATGCGTAGTGTATCTCTGTTTGATGTAAGATGCCGAAGTAGAAGAACCTGAGATTAATCGAATCCTAGTTATACGCGAATTCCTGACGTATTTCCCCGACGACCTCACGAAAATGACGCCGGAAAGAGAAGTAGAGTTCACCACCGATCTCGTACCAAGAACTTCACCCATCTCGAAAGCACCTTATCGAATGACACCCAGAGATATGGAGGAACTGAAGGCGCAATTGGCAGAACGGCTGGAGAAAGAATTCGTCAGACCAAGTGTATCACCTTGGGGGCGCGCCAGTACTGCTCGTTAAAAAAAAAATAAAATGGGAGCCTTAGACCGTGCATCGATTGTAGGGAACTCGATCGAGTCACAGGTAAAGAACAAATACCTGTTGCCAAGGATCGACGATCGATTCGGTCAGTTGAAAGGAGCAGGCATATTCTCAAAGATTGACTTACGATCAGGGCATCACCAAGTGTGAATCGCGAAGAAAGATATTTCTAAAACAGCATCAAAAAGGAAGTTTCGGGGGCGAAACTATTTTAAGGGGGGAAGACTGTAACCCCTCGTCCATTTCGACAAGTTTAGGGTTCGAAAAATATTTTTTTTTAGGCTATGACATTTATGAGACGATCTCTCGGTACTTCAGAAGGATTTTTATAAGTGAGACTAGTTATTGATAAGCTGCGATCTACGTACCGGTCACGAACCGTAAAAATTTTAGGAACTAGTATTCGGACCCGTTTGTCCTAGGAAATGGATTTTTAGACACCATACTATTATTCTTGAATTTCCTATTTAATTAGATTAGCCCATAGCAGCTAAAAATTATTTGCGATCGTACGTCGCGAGATTTCGTGGTGTACCGAACCTAGCCCAATTTTGAGTTTTAGACTGGAATAAATTTTTGGGTTCGAGAATTATTTGAATTAAATTAGTTTCTACCGAGAATTCATCTGATTTAATCACAATCAGTCCAAGCCAAGATATTTTTAAGATCAAACCACAAGATTTTGACACATGTCACAAATTTTCACCACATGTTCCATTCTTATCTTATATGGGGAAATATAAAAGCCATTTTTTTCCCTTTTTTCCCTTGAATTGCCGAAATACAAAGAGAGAGAGAGGGTGTGATCTTCATCATCTTCTTCCTTAAGCTTCAAGCTTCCATAGCCAAGCTTTCTTCACAAGTGTCAAACTATTCGGTAAAACTCCAATTTTATTCGGTAGATAGCTTTATTTTTCATCCTAGAACATGAATCTAAGTTAAGATTTCTTAAAATCATGTGTCATGTTGTTGTTGGAATTCTAGGATTTTAAGGTGAATTGGGGAAATCAACTACAAGGATTTTCTACGGAATTAGAAACCCGGTTGAGGTAAGGAATCCCTTTAATTGGTTGAGGTTGTTCGAAACTAGATAATTGATAGCTTGGTTGAAATATGATGAGTTCTAGGTAGAATTTTTGTGTACATATTTGAGTATATGTACGTATGGTGTAAGCTATATATATATTAATATGCATTGTGTACCTAGTTATGT
>NXFB01000565.1:17806-33292 GCA_002525835.2 Ipomoea batatas | reverse complement strand
TGCAAGTGGAAAAGCCCATGGAAGCCATGTGGCTGATGGAACCAGAAAAATAAGAGTTCGAGACAGGGTTTATTATGTCCGAAGCTGCTGCTCCGCCTCCGCCTCTGCCCATAACGACGACGAAGTTGCTGCGGTGCTGCCTACGCCCCTGCTGACTACGAACCAAGGTAGGTGCATCTATTTTCAACTTTCTACTCTAATCTTCTATTGTTGTTTCTCTAATATTTTGAGCCTGGTTGGTTGCAGCTTGCAGTAATTTATATATTGATTAGATTGGTTACTCATTATAATTTATGTATAATATATATGTTTGTTTATATATGTTTGTGCTGTAAACAAATGCAGGAATGAAGGACAAGTTACAGAATACAAAATGGATCTTAAATAGATATATTAAGATCTAAGTAAATATATATTAAATAGATATGTTTGTGCTGTGCTTATTGTGCTGTAAACATATATTTCTTTCTTTCAAGTTAGTAATTTTATTTGTTTTGTAGGTAATGAGGGAGTCTGCTGGAAAGGTTGACATGGAAGTAATGAGACTTCAAGCCTAAAAGATCAGAGCTAGTACACTATCTAGATTGCTATTTTTGACTTGTAATTGAAGTGGAGTGAACTTATTTTGAGTGCTTTAAGCATTTAAACATTTAAGTTTGGACTTTTGAATGTTTTAAAGTTTGTATTATTTATGTATGGACAAAAAAATATTTATTATTAATTGTATGTTAAATTGAAAGTTTGAAACAGGCGAAATTCGAGCTTGATTTCGAGCTCCAAATCGAGCTCGAGCAGCTTGATTTCGAGCTCCAAATCGAGCTCGAGATCGAGCTCGAACAATCGAGCTCGAGCTCGAACAATCGAGCTGCTCGAGCCGAGCTCGAGCAGCTTGATAATTGTCGAGCTCGAGCTCGAGCATCAATGGATGAGCTCGAGCTCGAGCTCGAGCAGCGCATTTCTTAACGAGCTCGAGCTCGAGCCACCCCAGGCTCGAGTTCGGCTCGGCTCGTTTGCAGCCCTAATAGTGGGGTAGGGACATCATCTTAGTGAAGCCCTAAGTGAACAGCAACCCTCCACTGAACACAACACAACCCCTACTTTACCACAGGTGGAAACAAGACCACTACCTTAAGTGTGCAAACCCTTAACTGGGATTCCAAGTCCAGCGGGTAGTAAACCAGTCCTAGTAACCCAGGATGATTTCTACCAGGTTACCCCTCAAATACTAACTCAGGATTATTTCTACCGGGTTTAATTCCAACATAGGGCCTTAGCCCACATCTCAAGTCACATCACAATCCACACAGAAAGGGATAAACCTCCAAAATAGGTACATTTTTATATAATTCCTTCAAAATAGTAATAATCTTTCAAAATAGGTTTTCATAAATATTTCTATTGCCCATAAACTATTAAAATATAGTTTTTAAAGTAACATAGGGGTATATAAAACCCATCAATAATCACACTCCTTCAAAATAGAATTTATCTCCATAATAATATTTATCATCCGCATAGGAAACATATATATTTTCCAACATAGTCTTTACCCTCCAAAAATAGATATATATGATTTATATTTATATTAAAAATCATATTTATCCTCCAAGAAAATAAATATAGTTTCTTATCCTCCAAAAATAAATATAACTTTACTCATATAGCTTTCCATAATCATTTCGTACATATAATCATACACATATATATGTAGGTTTATAAATTACAAGTCAGCATAGAATATACACCTTTGCTATTTATCATACTTTAAACGAAAATACATTTTTAAAATAGTTTAAGGACACAAATAAGATAAATAGCACATTTGATAGGGCAAAATAGTTTTGACGGACATAGAAACTTACCTTAAAACTAACGCTCATAACGCAAGCACATCCAATCTTGGACTCAACTCATAGCCCGTCCACAATTGGGAACTTGTGAATCGATTAAAATCTTAACTTATTAACTATTGCCATTATTATCGTTCTCATTGATTTAATAAGATAATTAACCTAATATCGTTCCCTCTCAGCGATAATGCTCATCAAAACCTAATCAATTATCCATCATTCGTCACTACTAGTCTTCCTTTATCGAACCCATCATCTTTATTAACATATCATCCAAAATCTTTGTCATTATTAGCCCGCTAGCATATTAAATAATCATTATAATATTTAATTTCAACAATAATCATTCGTTAGTCATCATCAATCCATAATCAAGCTCTATTAACCTCATAATCCATCATTAGCTACCATAATAATCATAACAACATCATTTAAGTCATTAACATCATCATCACTCAAATATCATAATGCATCAACATTATTATCACTATACCATCACCATCATACTCATCATCATACCATCACCATCATACTCATCATCATACCACTAATTAATCCATTATTATCAACTAATCACCATTAGAACCATTATTAGCCATAAACACATCTATAACCATTTTAAATCACCAAAGCATCATTAATAAATTAACATCATCATTCCTATTAGTAATATTTAATGCCCTTAATCATCATACTACCCTCCTTAATCAACATTATCCCTTAATTAACATCATCAGTTCATTTTTCAGAAAAAAAAAACATCATCTGTTCATAATTAGTCCATAATCTCCCATTATTAGTCAATAATATCTTCATTAGCAAAGGAGGAGGTGGTGCTGAAAAATAGATGCTTTACCAGTTCCCGGTTTGTCCCTGTCTCTACCGTCGGCGGTGGTTAATAAAAGCTCATATCATTCTCATTTCTCAAAGACGATGAATAAGAATGAACAAAGGAAACAGAGGCGTTGTTGGTCGACGGAGCTTCATTAGCGATTCGTCAACACCGTTGATAAGCTCGGTGGAGCACAAGGTTTATCATTTCATTTGCTTTATTTAATGGTTTTTGGAGAGATATTTGCAGTTTTTAGGTCTATGTGGAGGAGAGAGAATGTTGAACTCTATTGCAAGATTTTGGTTTTTTGTGGGTCACACAAGAGAGAGACAAACAACCAAGAGAGGCACAGTGCTGCACGTTTGGAGCACAGACATTGCCCAGCTAGACACGTGCAGTGCACGTGTCGGATGGCGAGTTAACTGTTTTGCCTTTTTTTGTTGTTTTTTTATTATTTTCTATTTTAAATTGATGAATTTTTTTTTATTTGGTGTGTATATATTTATTTTTTGTTTATTTGTTTTGCATAAATCGAGAAGGTGAGGGGCGAATGTCTGAAGCTGAAGGGAAGGGAAAAGTGGAGGAGTTTCTACCATTGAAGGTAATTCTGATTGTGATGGTAGGGCAAAACGGTCAAACGATCAGGGTGAGAAGAAGAATTGGATGAGCTCTGCTGAGCTCTGGAACCATCCTATTACCTATGACAGTTCTAATTCCAAAAAAAACCTACGAGATTAATTTTACATTATTTTATTCATTAATTCCTTTTGTCCCCATTTACTAAATTTGTGTTAAATATCATTTTTCGTCCCTCAACTATAATACATGTATCAATTTTGGTCCCTGGCTATTAAAATTTTCAAATTAGATGCATGACTATTTAATTTGTATCTCATTTGGTCCTTGACTATTAACATTTTCAAATTAGGTGCATGACTATTCAATGTGGTATCGATGAGAGCATCCTATTATTTGTACCGTACAAGACCAAGACGAATGAGGAAGCGACGCTGAAAACAGATGCTTTACCTGTTCCGGTTTCTCGCTGTCGCCGCTGTTGGCATTGGTTAATAAAGCTCATATCATTCTCATTCGTCCAAGATGATGAATAAACAAGAACAGAGGAAACAGAAACATTGTTGGGCGTCGGAGCTTCATGAGCGATTCGTCAATGCCCTTGATAAGCTCCGTGGAGCACAAGGTTTTAAATCTCATTTGTTTTATCAGTTAATGAATATGACTTTTTCGTTCTTTTAAGTTTCAGTAATCTTAATGCCTTTTATTTCATTACCTTAGTCAACAGATTTATATATGGACACTTGACCATGAATATGAAGGATATTGATAACACCATATAATACATGCAATGTAATATATATGTATATAAATTATAAATGTATATCATTATTTAATCGCTCAATCTTTTAGTTGAGAAGAAATATATTCTTTAAACACGTACCGTATCTTAAAGTGAGTCGTTACATAATAAACATGTTTAATACATTAATTATTCTGATAAGCTCCCAAGATACCCATTATTTGAATATAAACTAGGGTGCTTTATAGCATTTTCAGTATCCTTAAGTGATAATTTTAAGAGAATTTGTGCTTTAAATTCGTTAACCGCACACAAGCTACCTTTGGCATGAATTGAGACATTACAGAGGTCCCGGGAGCTATTAGGAACAAAGAACGAGCTAAAGAAGCAAAAAAAGCAAGTCAAGAGCCCCGAAGGACCCAGAATGAAGCCCACACGCGTGTTGAGTGGTGTGGCAGCATTCCAGTAGCCAACCACGCACGCAACCACGCGTGTGGGAGGCGTGGATGGAACACTGTGCGAAAATAATTTTAGGGCAAAATTTCGGAGACTATTTAAGGCCCCTTGATAGAATTTCAGAGGGAGTTCCTCCTTCTTTCATTTTTAGAAAGTTCTCTTTTCATTTCTTAGTTTTTAGGATAGTTTAGTCTAGCAATTTCTCCTTGTAAGAAAGACAAAGCTTGGATCAAAGAAACACTTCATTACTAGGAGATCTCTATTACACTTTAATCTATTTTCATTATCTTGGTCTTGGATTAAATTAGCTCTTGTCTTTGAATTCTTGAATATGAGTGGCTAGTTTAATCTAGGGTTTGGATTGTGTGAAGATATGTTGCTAGTGTGATGATCTTATATCTTATCTTGGATTTAATTGCTTGGATTGCTGAAATTTCTATTCTTGTCTATTGATTGTTGTTTTGATGATATCTTGTTTGGATTTGGCCAATCTAGATGAGAGATTAAGCTCTTGACTCTTTCATGTCTTTGATTAGAGTTGGGATTGAAAGCTTTGTGACAATCATAGATCCTATGGACTTCTTAAGAATAGTAGGATAATGTGCAACTAAGGTGTTCGATAAAATGTCTCTTAGGACTTTGGTTGCACTCCTAAGTCTAAGAAGCCCTAGTACACAAAGGTGGAAGAGGACTAAGAAGACACACTCCTGAATAGCCAACATCTTTGCTCCATTTATCCATTGCTTTAGATACACTAGGATGCAACATAGATGAGCACTATCCAGTCCCTTACTTTCTTTCATACATTCATTCATATTTGTTTTACTTTCACCTTTACACAACCCTATGAACCTTTGCACCTTTGAATCATCATTCACCACACTCGAATCTCTAGCATGACTCAATCAATTGAACGCACAAACACTTGACACACCTCCATGTCCTTCCTTCGAGGCTGATACTCGGGGAGTCATAGACTCTTTGTTTTATCACATTCACATTATTTGACATCTCAACCCTACGCAAAACTGCACAACGTCACATTCTTAATAAAATGTTAATTCAGCCAATTTTGGTCACTTGAACATCACCACATTAAATTTTCATGAATGTAGGCTTTGACTACTTTATGTTGTTACAACTTTTCTTTGTATTATCAATCATCAACATATGCCAATAAACAAACTAGATATTGATTAGTATGCATTATTATATCTAAAAACATAATAAATGTGAATGAAGGTTATACCCCTCATTTATGCCCGTTTTTTTCGTTAAGTTTTTTTTAAAAATACATTATGCTATAAAAGTTGTACTACATAATATTTTGGACAAATATACCCCTACAGTTATAACTTCAGTTATCTTTTCTACTATTTTTACTATGCACATGCATCCACCATATATTTTCTTATCTTCTTCACTAATAATAATAATAATAATAATAATAATAATAATAATAATAATAATAAATATTAGAGTTATATGTTAGTTATTTTTTAAAATATAAATATTCAATTTATAAAAATATTTTACATTATTATTATTATTATTATTATTATTATTATTATGATTATGATTATTATTATTATTATTCACTATATTAAAATTTAAATAAATATAAAATTTTAATACAAAATACTAATATTGGCCCGGACACCTATTTTTTGCGCATCGTGCATAAGAAAAACTAGTATTATTTATACGTGTTATAATTATTAACTCATTATTTAGCCTAATTTAGTATTTATTTGTTTATTTTGTTTAATAAAATGACTTTCCAAGTACTAATCTTAGAAATAAGTTAATAAAGATATTATATTAGTATGTGGTGGATCTCAGCGCTGCACTATGCTTACTTCCCAGGGTGTCACCCATCCCGTGATGGCCGGAAGTCAAGCACGCTTAACCAGAGTTCTTTGGCTATCTGATTGTCATATCCTACTTAAAACCAATTGGTGATAAGTAGGTGTACAGTGGATATTAACCATTTAACCACATCCCTCCATGGTAAGCCACGCTTAACCACAGAGTTCTTTGGCTATCTGGTTGCCATATCCTACTTAAAACCAATTGGTGATAGGTATGTGGACATTAACCATTTAACCACATCCCTCCATGGTAAGCCACAGCGCCACGTCTCGAATCGAGCAGGGGCTGAACTCGGCCAACCCTGCCGACGCCCAACAGTATGTGGTGAAGTGGCCAATTTTGAATTTAGAGCTTCCTCGTTAATGGTTTTTGGGGAGAGTTTTATAGCTTTTAAGTCCATGTGGAGGAGAGAGAGGCTTGGAGAGACAATGTTAAGCTCCTACTGCAAGACCATGGTTTTTTGTGGGTCTCGCAGGAGAGAGAAACATCAAAGAGGAGCAATTGCGTTTAAACTTTGAAGTAGAGTGAAGTAACGTTTTTAGCACGTGGTTTTGCGTCTCTTAAAATGGGATACATGAAACCAAGAATCCAACCCACCAAAGATTGGATCATAGTTGTGTTATATCTGTGAGACGTGTCAGATGAATATGCAAATGTAATACTTATACTTGCAAATGTCTAAATCATGAATATAATATTTGCTACTTATAATGAAAAATATAATACTTTTAAAGACAAATGTAATATTTTATATTCTTATATAAAATGATTAATTTTTTCATCAAAAGTATTATATTTTTCCTTATAAGTAATGTTGCACTTATAAAAGAAAACTGTAATACTTTTGATAAAAAGAAATTAGTGTTTGGTTGACAACTTTTCGAAACACGACTATGTGTTTTGATTAATCCTTCAATTAGAAATTTCATTCCCTAATTAAAAAGATGTATCATTTCATCTTATTGGTAATCTAATTTTTAAGTTTGGATTAATATTTTTAGATTTTTGTTTTGATTTTTTTTTATATTCATATTGATGCTTTGGATGTCATTATGTTATGATCAATTGCCTTAATTACAGATGTGCCCGAGCTAATTACAGCGGTGGTCGAAGATATCGGTGTGGCAAAGGGCTTGCAAGAATCGATACCAGCCTTTTTAAGCAACTCTATCATGTAACGATGTTGGGACAATACTACAGCGTCGTCACTGTATACCGCCTCGATGCCTAGGAAAAACCTGGGTCGGCCAAGATCACAAATCTTGAACGTCGCTGACAGCTTAGCCATTAAATCATCAATTAAAACATTGTCATTTCCTAACAAAAGAATATCATCGACATAGACAAGTATATAAGCACGAGATTGTCCAGAATCATATATAAACAGGGAAACGTCAATACATGAAATTGAGAACTTACAGGAGTTATATATACACATTGACAGCAGAGATTAAGCAAACTATGTAAGATAAAACAATCTAACAATACAGAATAGTCTACGAGAAACCTGACCTCGTAGTAGCGAAAGCCGAAGCAGTTGATCTCCAGCCACAATTGATGTGTGATGCCTCTTGAACGGTAAACCGTTAGCCATATTTGGCTCATACTTGACTCAGAACCCTAGATGGAGTATTGGTGTCTACTGAGCAATATGAGTATCGTGAACTGTATGTGCTATATAATACATATCATGTATCCCATCAATCTAGGTTTATATAGGCACAGAGTCTAGTTGAATAACAATTACTAGTTATTCAGTCCAACCAAATCACTTAATAAGTCTAGTCAACTTGAATTGCATCAATTAATTAAAGCCCTAATATATAATATATATAATATATATTATTAGCGAAAATCTTACATTCTCCCACTTGGTGCAAGTACTAGCACAACCCTCATCAAAGAACAAAGCACACGAATCATAGTGATATGTCCACTATTTTAGAGAGTAATATCCATTATGGTCACATGCATTTTAATTCTCCAAATTAGACCCCTCGCAAAGAAACCCAATGTTTATTCTAGGTAACTTAATGGATGTTTCTCAAAATATATTTGTGCACACTTGAAAGGAAGAACCCATCCAAAATATTTGTACAAAAGAGTACACAGTATGGTCCCAAAAACCTTAAAAGCATGCCTTAAGTAGAGATCTCTTAATGTTAGCATAATGCTAACTGTATTCCATGACATCTTTATAACTGAACTTAAGAACTACCTCTAACAGCTAAGAGCTTGGAATTGACACGTCTGTCACTCCCACTCATCAAAATAGCCAAAAGATAGTTAAGTCACAGAAGCATTCCAATAACTTAGAGAACAAACAAAAATCTCTAAGTCCATAAATTTGGAATCTTAACATACACCATAACTTCCCAAATAATCTCAATGTCCACTTTAAATGAACTGAACATAATGAGTCTTATTTTTATGTCTCACAAAATTATCTTGAGCTTTACATTCAAAAATGGCCCAGGATCAATTTTGAAGAAACTAAAGACTATTAAATGCTAAAGAATAACAGTGCACCACAGTTAGATGATTTTGTTCTAATAAATTCCTTAATATTGTTACAACGTAACATTTTCATAAATGTGATGCACAACCAAATTTTCAATAATTTGAACTTATGAATTTATATGAACAAATACAAAATTAATACGTGTGGAATTGTATTGACTTAGTGTTTTACATACAATCTAATTTGCATTGGGATGTATAACGACAATACTTAAATGCATAATCTTTAACGGAGCATCTTAATGATCTTTTTCTTAATGATCACTCCCACGGTTTTTTAGCAAAACTAATGATATACACACTCATAATTGATTTGAGCAACTAATAAATGAAGATACAATTCCCCACCATTAGTTGGGCATACTAAATAATTAATATTTGGTTCCAATAAAAGTCCAAATAAATAATGAAGATATAATTCCCACCATAGCTAAACATGCATTCATGAATAAATGTTAAAAAAACAATGAAAAAAGCTAAATTTTAAATATAAATAGTAAATGTTAAACACTAAGCAATAAAAAGTGAACCCGACCTAAACTAAATAAAATCAAAAACTCAATTATAAACTCTAAAATCTAATGAGAATATGGCGTTTGTAAAAAGCAACTGATCTCAACCAGCTATCATGATTTTTAAATAATTAAGAATTTTAGTAAAAAATGCAAAGCCTCAATTATAAACTCTAAAGAGAGTATGGTTCTTTTGTAAAAAGCAATTTTTTTTAAAACATTGCCATGCTGGCTATTAAGTCTTCCCCCTTAACCTCTCGGGCAAACCAACAATTGTTCTTTTTGATGTGTTTGTAAAATTGTATAGTTGAGGACATTGTTTCCGCCAACAAAATGGGCAACAGAGTTCAATGCTGCAATAATAGCCGCTTTCTTCTAATTTTTTTTTAATTTTTATTTTAAAAGATTTACAAAAATCATTAAATTTTTAATTGAATACATATTTACAAACTTTCAATGACTTCAAATCTTATTATTTATAATTTTCTTAACAAAAATGTTATAATCTATCATAAAATTCTCCTTCTATATCTTCTTCCTCAACATAACATTCTCAACTTCATTATTTTTATAAGATTAATCGTTGGATTGTTGATGGAATGACTTAAATTCCAAGAGGTGAGGAATTCATGGTGGATCCCACTTGTGTGGTCAAACGAAGCCATAAAAAGAATCACAAAGTAGTACACTAATTGGTCATTCTAATGATTTGTGTACTGGTGAGGTTGAGCTACAGCTCTTAATGAATTTATAACCCTATGAGATGGGTGGTCCTATTGAGACGGGCTTAATAAATTCACCGCTTAATAATTAAGAGAGTGAGCATAAAATGCTCTTAATGATTTCACACCCCAATTTGGGTAGTCTATATTGAGATAGGCTTAAAGAAATCATCTACTTAAGGGAAAAAATGTTAACCACCTTTTCTGAAAGCTAATGATCTATCTTTCTAGAGCACTCATTGTCATCCGGATGCCCAATTGAGTAAAAATATATGAGAAGCATGATGTTCTTAGTAAACTACAAGATTTATGTCTTTAACTACTCTGTAGCCTATTGAGATACACTTAACAGAGTTAAATGTCTATATTGATATAGACTTGACAGAGTTAAATGTCTATATTGAGATAGACCTGACAGGGTTAAAATGTCTATGTTGAGATAGACTTGACAAGGTTGAAGGTCTATATTGAGATAGATACACAATAGACTTCAATATTAAGGTTTCATCGTAAACAGTCAAAGAGTTTGACTTTCATAGAACCTGCATTTTAGAGTTGATGTGTGTCTTGAGTTCAAAATTTGTCTAACCGATAAGTTCAAGATTCATATCACTCTCGGGAAGAAAATTACTCAATATCACTACGTATCAGTTCAAGTTTAAACACTGATATTTAGGTCAGCTCGTTTGTATTGCTTAGACTTTGTCCTTTCTATAGCTTTCTACTTTGAATGTGTGGGGGATTGTTGGAAATCATTCAAAGTAGCAGCGCAATAAGGGGGTTATGGGACATGTGTCAACATTCCCTTCATCCTTGCAAAGTTTCATTTGTGGGCTTCATTTTTGTGGCTGGTAAAGGGTGGGTGGTTATATCTATTACTATATATAGACACCCCCTTTCCCATTTGGAATACACCAAAACAAAATCTTTCTCCTTCCTTTCTTAATTCTTCTATCCCATAGTCTGAGCAAAGTTAGGTTCGCCTGGGTTATAGTTGGTGTAAGCTTAGCTCAGCTAGTCTGTGTAACCTGTCGGAAGCGTGCCAGGATCCTTAACTACACCGTTACCGGGAAAATAACGCTTTTAAGGCAGTGTTATTGTAATACGGCACAGACTTCATATTTCTGTTTTAATTATTCTCCTTTTTCTAAAGAGTGCCAGTTAGTTGACGTTGCCTCTAATTCCCAACATTAATAACTAAGCACTTACCAGCATTGGTAAAAGAGTCAAACCCAAACTCATGACATCAATTAGAAGAGCCTCACTCTTGGTGTTTTTCATCTCGGAGATGTTTTTAATCAAGAGAGCTTCCTCTTTGGAAGAGGTTGGTAAGCAAATTAAGGTTGTTTCAAAGTTAGATGTGATCATCACATGTACTAATGATCTAACTAAGCAACTATATGAAATGCATTGCATGTTGAGAAAATGACATTTTTTTTGTGGTTCTCAAGTTGTTGAGTGCTAAGATTTGTTAGGTATGTATGTAGTATATCATTTTAATCGTCTAACCTCGATCTAAGGTATTCTTTGCTTAAATAAACAAACATTGTTTGATATCTCTGATCTATTGTCTATTTGTTTTAGTCTGAGAATGTTATGTAAGTTCCAATCCTGGATACATACAGACAAGGATTGTTGTGTTAATATCAGGCATCAATAATGACAAATTCGTTTCTATGGCAGTGATTATTCCACGACACAACATTTTTTTAATTTTCACATTATCAATCTTATTTCCACAACAATGCAATACCTATAAGAATGATATTGCCACCCTCAGCTCCAAGCCGGCCTCAATGAGTGTAGCCCAGGATTTTCAACACAGTGACTATTCTCTTCGCTGAATTGTAGCTAGGCACTTCTAATGGATGAGACAACTAGCTTGGAGATTTAAGACTACTTCTCCATACCCAAAGCCAAGGATCAAACCCTTGATGTTTAGTTAAATATGCGCTTCGACTCAACCACACCCCAGATTACTACACTTAAAATACTACATCATAAATGAGACTTATTGAGGAAGAAGGCAGCTAAAAGAATATGTCAAGCATCAAGAGGTGGGATGTGTTACACCCTTGATTGCATATTAATTATTGGAGTAAATTGTGTAATTTAATTTGTGGAGTTAAATGTGTTCTTAGAATTAGGATGGTGCAACCTAATTAGTAGGAGAGTTAATACCATTAATAATATAGTATATATAAATGTGCTCAAGGAATATAGTACACATATTAGTCCCTTATATGGTAAATGGGAGCATACTATAATTGAATTATTCTTATTAATATTCTCTAATAACACGTGCTCAAGGAATATTCTCTAATATGCACCTCCCAATCAAAGTCGATGATGAGGATAAGGAATCTTCCATGTTGCAAAGGTACTCTCATCATTTCATTTTTCTAATAACACATGTGCATGTTCTACTTACAAGTGTTTAGATAGAGTGTAAGGTGTTAGTTTGATAATTTTATATGTTAATAGATTGAAATTACACGATTTTTGTAAGATAAGAATATAAGATTGATGTGACATTTACAACTTTTGAATGTATGCTCAAAATGACTATTAGCATATAATTGAAAGGTTAAGAGAAAATATTTGGTTAGCGACGACTAACGTCGTAACATGAGAGTATGTAAAAGACTGTTGATTGTTTAGGAGCACTTATTATCACTTGATGATATCCAACACATCCCTAACAAAGTTAATATTTGTGCGGGTTCAATTAAGACAGAATGCATTCTTCAATTTGGTATTAAAATTAAGTGTTCCAATCTCTGTAGTCTCACGTATTTTTAGGAGCCCATGAGAAGAAGTGCACACCACATATAACATATAAACACAAATGTGCAATTCGATCATCTATCAATTTAAACTTTTAATTAAGACTAAACGCACTATTCAATTGTACATATGAGTAAAAAGTTAATGTGTCAAATCACCGTTTGCAATTTTAGAAATAATTGAATTAAAATTTTGAAATTAATATTTATCTATATATTACTGACTAAATAAATAAAACGTACTCCTATTAGTCTTATATAGATTTCATTATATGGTATAAAATTTAATAAATACACTATAAACATTAATTGGGTTTGATTATATCCTTTCCAATATCACATCCACTAAGGGTAGAACCCACCCTCTCGCATGTGGAGGTGCAACCAGGATGCCACTAGACCACAAGGTTTTTGTCTTGTAAATACATAAATATATTATCCTTGTTTGACGAATTCGAGCAAATAATTACTTAATTACACATACGATGCACGTATAAATTTTTGTGCCGACTAAATAATTAAATAAAACGTACTCCTATATAGATTTCATTACATGGTATAAAATTTAATAAATAAATTATAAACATTAATTGGGTTTGAATATATCCTTTTTATATTTGGTAATTTTGTAAATACATAAATATATTAAAATAAGTTTGTAATTTGATCATATATATTATATATTATTACACATATATTACATAATATTTATGTTCGTGGGCCCACTAGCTTGTACTCTGTGGAGATTTAAAATATCCGTCTACTCACCGTCATTATCAAAATCAAGTCATTGGATGAGGATTCAACAATCGTCATATGGTGGATCATGATTTAATACAACTCCGCTTCTTTTAATTAAAAAAAAAAAAGGGTTGTCGTTACTATAAATCAATGGCATATCACATTACATATGCGTATATTGTCAAATGAACCTATAATAAAATTAAAATGATACATTAGCGTTACAATAATTAACATATTGTGTGTATAAAATGAAACGAAATAGCACGGCTTAAATAGATATGTATAAATTTAGAAGTAGAATGTAGGACTAGTCGTAGAATAAAATGGGGGGAGGAATCCAAAACTGGCTTAAATCTATTCCGTACAATGCACAGATTGGATTTGTTATAATATTTTAAGAATATTTTTATCGATATATAATTATATAAATTATAACAACGAATATTATATAGGACAATTAATGAAATTGGTTGGATTGATTATGTTTTCTGATGTTATCCTTTGGTTAATGAATTCGAGCAAATAATTGCTCAATTACACGTGCGATGCATGAATATATTTTTGTGCTGACTAAGTAATTAAATCATACTCCTATATAGATTTCATTTTATGGTATAAAATTTAATAAATAAATTATGAACATTAATTGGGTTTGAGTATATCCTTTAAATACATAAATATATTAAAATAAGTTTGTAATTTGATCATATAAATTATATATTATTACACATTATATATTACATAATATTTATGTTCGAGGGCCTCACTAGCCTGTACTCAGTGGGGATTTAAAATATCCGTCTACTCAACGTCATTATCCAAATCAAGTCATTGGATGAGGATTCTATTGGGAAACAATTCTCGAAATACCCAAGAAAATGGACGAAAATAGAAAATCCACTAAACAAATATTACAAGAAATATTACAAAATTCCAAGAATTTAAACCTACAACAAAGGTTCAATAAACCTGGAATACAAGGGACGAGGAGAACGGACTTTTGGGGTAGTTGTAAGTACGAGTCGAGTTGCCTCTGTTCTTAAAACCTTATTTACCGCCTCCCGAGGTGCTGGAACGTTGCGGTCTAGGTTTCCCAGGATAAAACGTACTACGATCCGCCGTTTGAGCACACAAACTTGGATCCGGCGAACGAGAACGTGGGATGAACACAGGTGGCTAGAACGAAGGAGGAGCAGAGTTTCGAGGAGGAAAACTTATTTTTCTTCGTTGTGTAAATCTCCTGCTCAACCTGGAAATATATAGTAGAGGAAGGGATTAATGGCATTCAACATGGCATTCAATTCTGGCCTTGTAACCTTCTCCCACTAACTAGACTTTAATCTCCCATTAACTCCCTATTTAACCACCACTAACAAGAGATTAATCCTAGATGTTATTATCAGAATAAATATGAAATAAATTCTGTAACATCTTGGATTGGTCTCCTGAACAGTCACGGTGGAAGGAGAAAATCGTTCCAGATTATAGCCTTCGAGAGGTTACTTTAGTTGCGCACAGTACGCCGCCCGCGAGACATCGAGAGATACCGCTAACGCGCGCTACTATCGCGACGCAACCATAGTTCGAGACATCGCATGTCCCGCGCGCTGGCGGTGCGCGAGACATCGCTGATGTCTCGAACCCAGGCGCGAGACTGATGTCTCGACTTCGAGACATCACTTACGTCTCGACCCTGCCCAGCCTCGAGACATCAATGTCTCGAGCGCTGCGGCTCGGCCATGCTGCGCACCTTCGAGAGGTCGCAGGCAGTGGTATAAGATGGAAAAATCGCTCGGAGTTTTGGCATACGCACACAAGTTCAAGCCTTTCGAACCCATTTTTGGGATTTGATTTGCACCCCCCCTGCGCGCAAG
>NXFB01000565.1:6517-17171 GCA_002525835.2 Ipomoea batatas | reverse complement strand
AGGTGCTATACTTTTCAAGTATGGCTGGAAATCACACGTAGTGCAGTCCAAAATTATAAGTACCATAGGTATCTCATAATTTTTCCACTATTGCCTTCTAGTGCGTAGCACTAGGGTTACTCGTATCACTACAGAGTTTATAAACCGCAAGGCAATATTTGGCCAAATACAACACTTAGATACAATTGAACTTTCAAAATCTGAGTGTATTCTCATCGAGAAGTACAATTTTTAAGATTTTTGGATAGTTAGTATCTAACGTTGTCCAAGCCACTCGATTATCATCCTTTTGCAAGGAATTAATCAATACAATGAGATTGGCTTCACACGAGACCAATAGGTCCTCTCATGATTTTAAATCACGAAGATTTAAATTTGCCAATTCATATCTTTCATGTCAAATTTCCAATTTAACATGATTTTGGTAGACTTGATCACTTGATCGTTTCTACCCACGATGAGTTTATCGTGTATAAACATATAGTAACGCCATCGTCTATTGTATGTCATACATAGACTTTTGTCACTTTGTTTATACTAAACTCGTTGGTTTATCATTGTATGATCAAAACATCACGTGCCAATATTTCAGGCTTATTGTATTTACCATACAAGGATTTTCCAAGTTACACACTTTCTTCCATAGGGAGGAACCAACAGAGCCCTTAGGCCGTTCCTTGTCTATAAAGATAGTGGTTCATCCATTTGATGAACTTCCAAATCCCATGCAGTGGTTAAGGTAAGTGTCATCCTTATGGATTATTATTCTCACACGAGAGAATACACATTAAAGTAATCAAGGCACTCGCAAGTAATCTTCAATTACTGGCATGTCCTTATACTTCAATGAAATTAACCGATTTTATCTTCCAACCCGATGATCCACCTAGGATCCAAAGGTTTTACAACCTGGAGGAAGAATAACCAGTTCCGAAGTATGATTCTCTAAGACAGAATCTACTTCACATTATAGCCTCCTTTTGGTACAAAACCAAAATGCACCCTTCGAACCAGCCCATCACTAATCAGGATATTAATTCTTTAGAGTTTGTATTGGATTTAACTAGAAGTTAATTCCGTAAAGTTCAGAATTATTCCCTAAATAGCTTAGCCGGTCACGAGAGGTGACTTTGTCCAATCACGAGAGGTAAACCTATTTTACTTCTCATGGACATCCGTAGAAAACACAATTTCTACATCCATTCGAGGCTTTATTTTCTAACAAGCCGTGTTAGAAAACTTGATCCATTTTCTAGTAAACAAGTTAGACTATGCATATCGCATTCTAACAAGTACGTCAGAAAATCGAACCACATGATTTTCTAATCCTTACCAAATCCATCCCATTTTCTAGTTAACAAGTTAGATTGTGTTCAACACGTTCTAATATGTAAGTCAGAAAATCTGGATTACGGGATTTTCTAAATCATTACTCACTAGCTACGTCTAGCTATGAGTTCGGGTTTTAGGTCCTTCGATTGACCTTCTCAGAAATTTTTTTTATTTATGATGAAAGAATTTATCAAATGAGTTGAAGAACTAAGTGACATAAAACTTGCCTGTAGGCTAAAATTTTAATTCAATAAGATTCATTACAACCATTATGATAAAAAATAAAATAAAAAAAAAACTTAAAGAAATCAAGTTCCTTTTCCGTAACCCCCGTGGGCAATTCAAGAGATATGATCCAAAGTTTACATCATAAAATTAAACTTCATGATAGAATTGAAAATTATTTACAAATAACTATAAATAAAGTAAATAAATTGATTTATTTCTAGCATCACTGATAAAACTACTAAACTACATTACGATACATAATTGCCTGTGGGCTAAATTATGATAGTAGTCCAGTATTTCATCCTAATTAATTATACAAATATAACGAAATTGCCTGCGGTACGCGGTCTAAATTTCATCATATTACATACAATTAATCACAACTTATGTGTCTAAAACTTTATGTGATCAAGATAAACCGCATAATATATAATTTTAGCTGATTAAGGATGTTGTGCCTACTCCCCAACCAAATTAAAAATTTTAAGATTACTAGACATAAATCATTGCGTAATCTTTATGTGATCAAGATAAAGATATATATAATTTAATCTGATTTAAGGATGTTGTGGCTACTCCCCAACCAAATTAAAATTATATATAATATCAAAACTTAATAATCTTAAGTAGTTGAATATGTTGTGGCTATTCCTTAATTAACTAAGATTGAAAACTTAGGAGACTTCAATAAATTAAAGATGCTATGGCTATTCTTTAATGAACTTAAATTAAATAAAATCACATTGCAATGAATACTTAAAACCTTGACAAATTATACCAAATCATAATGGTAAATTTCAAATGTATATACCCTAGGAAAGTTGGTAAAACAAAACTACACTAAAGACCAAGATACTATCAATTTAAGGAGACTAGTGGCCAAGATGTCCTTAAGTCATGGCCATAAAACTAGTATGCCTCCCTGATTCATTCACAAAAAATGTATAACTGTTTGGGGTATAAACAAATTAAAACTGTAGGGTATAATTCAAAATTGAATAGTTCACCTATGATTAAAGCTTAAATTGGTGAACTAAATCAACTGTCGAAATGTGCTTAAATTCAGTCACTAACATAACTAAAGTTTATGTATAAGTCGAACTTAAAAAGGAACTAATATAACTACATCCTAAATTTATGCATTGCTGAAGACATAATAATAAAATTGCATAATTTAAAACAAAATATTATGCGGTGGACAAATTAATATATGCATAAAATTTAGCATTAAACTCATATATATATATTCTTAACAAATTGCAACATAATACAATTTTAATATGAGCTTACAAAGTATAAACTTAATATTCATACACTAATGAGTCCAATCCAAAAGGGATCCAAATTAATGAATATATACTTTGAAATTTTCAAACTTTATGCCCATTACAAAATGTTTTAGTGCATCACACTAAATTTATGAGAAATAGACCGAAATTACAAATTCAAACAATATCTAACCAAAAATGTATATGTTGTCATTTGTAAAACAAAATCTCACAAACCCAAATTGCATAATTAAACATAATATTATGCATTTAATGTGACTGAATGTATAAAACTATCTGAAGAGTATGAACCAACTATAGAGTGTGAATTTACACTAAATATTCCTTATTCATACTTAACAAAATATGGGCAAAAAGAACTAAAATCATAATTCAAAAACTAAATGAATTATGACATAAATGGCAATAGTCAATTGTCTAGCAAATATATTTTTCCAAAATTACTGAATTGATTCAAAACCACTCTCCATAACCCAATTAATAATATTATTATCATTAATGACAAAATAGCAAATAATCCAAAAGCAATAAAATAGCCATAATAATATTATTAAATGGAGACTGGATGAGAAAAACAATGGTTATAAACTCTAACTTTAGAAACATTTTCGGATATAATTTTGAAAACATGATAAAAGTTTGAAATCCGAAAAACATTAATGTCAAGAAAATGATAATATCCATGATATTTTCTTAACTGGAACATTGTCACATGAACTTAATTGGAAACAATTTAGGAGTCATAACTGAATACCATATTAATATTAATGATATCATTAATTAAAATATTTAATGGTAATAAGCAACATTATAGTCATCATTAACATTTAACAATGAAAACCAAATTATTGTAATACACCTTCTTAATGTTTCCATATTTCTAAAGATAAAATATGTGACTAGTCCAAATTAGTGGTTAACTGTATTTGTAGCATTAATTACCAATAATAACAATATGAGATAGTTAATTGCATACCTTAATGATGCAAACCGCATCTTCCCATTGTGCTAGCAACGATGACGATCCACAAGAGAAAAAAAAAACTTCATAATTCTCCCTATCTTCATTGTTGGTGTTAGTAACCTCAATGCATCGTCCAATGGTACGTAAAAAAATTATTGGTAAGACTTAATTACCAACATTAATAGTCATGTAATAAAATGAAGTGGCATGGGTAATTTACTAATGTACCAAATATGACGTACAGATTACCATGAGACAATAATTATTATGAGAGGTAGTAAATGGGATTAGCCCCTAAACTTGATAACAGTAATTAATAATGCCAATTAATAATAACTAAAATAAAGGCAAAACTGTAATTTAGGGATGTCAAATACTAATCTCAATACCACATAATAATTAAACATGACTATTATAATACTTTAGGGAGAATGAAGTTAGGGTAATAACCAAATTACCATTATACGGACAATATACCAATTATATTGCTTTAAAATTAAAGAATTAATATTATTATTAAGGCCCTCAAAACTATTGATAGATTAAAAAAAAAAACATAATCATCTTAAACAATAGTTATAACTCTTAATGGCCAAAATAATAATTAAACTCTTAAATTCTTAAGAGGCTAAGACAATAATTATAGCACTTGCTCAAATTAGACCTATGATTCTTAATGACCCAAATGAGCTATAACACGGATGGAAAATGATCTAGTACTGAAATAGATCCAAACTTAATATTATTACCATCAATGAATACCGTTAACAAGAAATATGATAGATAGTAATAATTTAACAGCCATGTTATAAATCCAAAATAAGTTATAATTATTATTAAAATATCAATAAATGATGGTAAGATCCAAACTTAAATGACCCAAGATAGGTTCCAATTAGCTTGTTCAAAATAGGTTTAAAGTCCCAAGTCAAATATAGGACTAAAATATGCCCAAAATTAAATGGGAAACCAAACAAGCTACTTTAATAGGCCATAAAAATGACTTAAATTGACCTAAGGATCCAAGATTGAATGATATATTCTATGAGTTAATAATATGCAAAATTCAACCTTAATGCATGCTTTAATAAATGTATAATTGAAACAATAAATTAAATATTTGACAAATAATATACATAGCATGCTTGAATTTGCATATTAATGTATTATTAACCCATAATATTCTTAAATAAATTGTCATTCTTTAGGCAATTTAATATAACCTTAATATTAAATTAAAATTAAAATAGCAAATTAAATACTTAATATTTGCCTGAAGTTGAATAATAATTTAATAATGAATTAATGAAGAATTAAACTAAAAACTTAAGTTAGAAAAGTCCAAATATGATGATGGATCAATTGAATTAAGCCTAGATAAACCAAATAGGCCCAAATGGGTCCAACTCGGCCCAAAGCCGTATATTTCATCATCAACTTCTTCAACTTAATTAATCAGCCAGAAGCCATACCTAGCTGCAATGGAGAACATCCAGCGTCACTGAGGCTACGAGGGGCGAGAATAGCAGCAAGATGTCGCCTGAAGGAGGGAATGGAGAACCGGCTTCCTGTGGCCAACACCTCCCCCATCCGCCTGTCGCGACGCCACCAGCCGCCACCGTCGGCTGAAGGAAGAGAGAAACAACAATGGCACCGCCTGAAGGAGGAAGCTGCTACGGCTGGAGTCAGCGCCGCATTACGGCTGGAGTAGCGGCAAAGCGGAAATCCATCCTACCTCCACCGTCTCTCATTGTCGTGGCACCACCACCACCGTTGAACACCTCAGCGCGGTATCATTGTCCTCTCAACAGAGAGCTGAAATCGCATGTTCTGGACTTGGAATGGAAGGTCACACTGGCGACCTTCCTTGTTTTTTACTTCTACCGTCGCTCCAACCATCTCCAAGTCGCCGGTGTGGACAACGACCGGAGTCCCAAAAAAAAAAACACCAACGGAGCATATTACCGGCTCACAAATTAAATTATGGCCGCAGGAAAAAACCAATTAATTCACCCAAAACATACACACTAAATTGCTTAATTATATCCTGACTAAATAGATATATTTATATATGTATGTTTCAGACGAATTAAAACATATACGAAAATTCAATGTATATGAAATAAATTAGTTGTTGATTTAGGCATAATAATCAACCAGGCAGAGATTATAAAGGCTATGTTACCAAATGTTAGATAAAATAATCTAACCATACAGAATCATCTACGAGAAACTTGACCTCGTAGTAGCGGAAGCGAAAGCAGTTGATCTCCAGCCACAGTGGATGTGTGATGCCTCTTGAACGATAGACCGTTAGCCATATTTGACTCATACTTGACTCAGAACCCAAGCAGTATGAGTACCGTGAATTGTATGTGCTATATAATACATATCCTGTATCCCTTCAATCCAAGTTTATATATGCATAGAGTCTAGTTGAATAACAACTACTAGTTATTCAGTCCAACCAAACCAACTTGCATCACTTAATTAAGGCCCTAATATATAATATATAATATATATTATTAGGAAAAATCTTGCAAATTAAACACACAATACTCTAACCACCCTCGTTGACTCTAACAACTTAATAATCACAAATCATCCACTGTTGAACTAGTTTATAATACTTCAATTCAAGATTTAATTACTTATTCTTGATTATTATTATGACGGCTTAGGTAATGAAACCCTATGAGTACCTTAAAAAAAAAGGGGATGTGGTTGAGTCGAAGCGCATCCTTAACTAAACATCAAGGGTTTGATCCTTGAATTTGGGTATGGAGTAGTAGTCTTAAATCTTGAAGCTAGTTGTCTCATCCATTAGAAGTGTCTAGCTACAAGGAGAATAGTCACTGTGTTGAAAATATATCGTGGGCTACACTCATTGAGGCCGGCTTGGAGGGTGGCAATATCATCCTTATAGATAGAGAGAGTTGATTGCATTGTTGTGGAAATAAGATTGATAATGTGAAAATTAAAAAAAAAAATGTTGTGTCGTGAAAAATCATTGCCATAGAAATGAATTTGTCATTATCGATGCCTGATATTAACACAACAATCTTGTCTATATGTATCCAGAGATTGGAACTTACATAACATTCTCAAACTAAAAAAAAATAGACAATAGATCAAAGATATCAAACAATGTTTGTTTAGCTAAGAATACCTTAGATTGAGGTTAGACGATTATTGTAACCCCTCGTCTATTCCGATAAGTTTAGGGTTCGAAAAATATTTTTTTTTAGGCTATGACATTTATGAGATGATCTCTCGGTACTTCAGAAGGATTTTTACAAGTGAGACTAGTTATTAATAAGCTGCGATCTACGTACCGGTCATGAACCGAAATTTTTTTGAGGATGTATATACAGTTCAAATTTCCCTAGGAAATGGATTATTAAGCATGATACGATTAAGCGTGAACTTCATACTCAGTTCAGTGGAAATTAGACGAACTGCAAGAGTGAAATTTATTACGAACCTCCGTACCACTGTATTTCGCGAGATACCGAAAAATTGTCCGATTTTAGTGGTTAATGACGGGATTATTTTTAGAATAATTTTGGTATTAAAATTTTCCCGAATTAATTTATATTCCTCCGAACTTTTATCTGATTTAATCCCTAACTGGCAAAAGAAGTCTTACTCTACAAGGCACACCATGGAATTTTGACAAGTGTCACCATTATTTACCACATGGTAAATAATTAATTAAAATATCAAGGATGAGTATGGGATAAGCTAAGTCATGCTAAGATGTAACTTACACTCCAAGTCTTCCCCATCTCTCCCACACTCATTTTCGAAATTAAGGAGAAGGAAAAGAAGAGAAAAAAATATCATCTTCCTCTTGGGATCCAAGAACTCCATAGCTATTTTCTTCAACACAAGTGCTTCCATAATAGGTAAAACTTTGGTTTTATTATGGTGATTATTGTTAGAATCCTTCCTAGAACTTAAGTTTAAGCTAAGGATTCATGAAAATGTTGTTATTATGGTGATTATTGTTTAGGATCTTCGGTGAAAGTTTTGGAGGAGGAGATCACAACTTGTCTACGGTAGTAAAACCTACTTGGGAGGTAAGGAATCCTTTAAGTTGGTTTAGTCACTTGAAAATGAGCAAATGCTAGTAAATTATGAGATTAGAAATTTTATGTGAAAATTATGTGTTAAGTTTGTGGATCTACTAGTTGGCTCAAGAAAACTATACTTTGATTTTTGGTAATTTTTGTATGCATGTTCATAGCTAATTTATGCATGTATATGTTGCATTTTTGTCCATATAGGCTTATACTTGTGAAAATAGGGGAAAATCGAGGCGTTCCAACCCAGTTTTTGCTGCCCGAAGTTGGCAGATCCGGATGGACGCGGCCGTGGACACGCGTCCATCGGCGTCCAACGTTTCGGCGTCACGGCCGAAAGGCCGGACGCGACCACGGACGCGCGTCCGCTGCGTGTCCGTGGGTGTCAAGTATTTCGGCATTAAGCCGAACGGGCGGACGCGCGCGTCCGCCGTGCGTCCGGCGCTGCGGACATCCGCGAGCCTGCGCGACGCGGATCCGTTTTCGACCGAACTTTCTTCCGATGTTTTTGCTCTTGAATGTTATGATGTTTGGAGGGCCTACGAGCAACCGAGTCAATTTTTGAAAGTTCAAATATTATTTTGTAAATTATGTTCATCAATTTGGAGAAAAACCGTGTTTTTAAGAAACAAGCGTGACCCTTATCACTTGATAATTTTATGGTGAAAAGTCATTGGCAAACATGAGTATTTTGGAAATATATTGGGATAAGAAATGATTGTTTTGAGTCATCATGTGAAAATACTAATTAAACTCAAGGAAAGAAAGAATGTTTTGAAAACCTTAGTTTCTGGATAATGTTGTTGAGATGTACGACTTGCGGGAGGCCTGTGAGCCATGGCCCGGAAGTTGTTGAGATGTTTGACTTGCGGGAGGCTTGTGAGCCGTGGCCCGAAGTTATTGAAATGGGCTATTATTGCAGCATTGAACTCTGCTGCCCATTTTGTTGGCGGAAACAATGTCGTCAACTATACAAATTTACAAACACATCAAAAAGAATAATTGCTGGTTTGCCCGAGAGGTTAAGGGGGAAGACTTAAGATCTTCTGCACAGAAGTGCGCATGGGTTCGAACCCCATAGCCAGCATGGTGTTGTTTTGGAAATTTTTTTACTAGAATTCTTTATTATATAAAAATCATGATAGGTGGTTGAGATCAGTTGCATTTTACAAAAGAACCATATTCTCATTAGATTTTAGAGTTTATAATTGAGGCTTTGCATTTTTTACTAAAATTCTTAAATATTTAAAAATCATGATAGGTGGTTGAGATCAGTTACTTTTTACAAAAGAACCATATTCTCATTAGATTTTAGAGTTTATAATTGAGTTTTTCATTTTATTTATTTAGGTCGGGTTCACTTTTTATTACTTAGTGTTTAACATTTACTATTTAGATTTAAAATTTAGCTTTTTCATTGATTTTTTAACATTTATTCATGAATGCATATTTAGCTATTAAAAAAATACATATTTAACTGTTCAAGTTTGTAAAGTGAAATTGGCAATAATTACTAAAATGCCACTATTTAAAAAAAATTATAATCTAATTCGTCTGATTTTTACGGATGTAAAGCTGATATTGGTTCAACACAATTGCAGTTACATTTCAACACAACTGCAGTTACAAATCGATATAACTACAGTTTCATTCGATAATATAAAAATACAAATGTGAAACTGTTATTCAGTATCAGTTCATTTATACCGTAGTTACATTTCAACACAACTACACAGTTACATTTCGATATAACTACAATTTCATTCGATAATATAAAACACAAATGTGAAACTGTCATTCAGTATCAGTTCATATACACTACAGTTACATTTCAACACAACTACAGTTACATTTCAATATAACTACAGTTTCATTCGATAATATAAAAACAAATGTAAGATATTATCTTTTGAGATGATCTGTAGTATCAGTGACCACATGGTCCACAGTATAACAACTGCGTAGCATAAGGGACTTCACGTCTGATGATGTAGATTTTCTTTGCGTATTCTTCTAAGGCTTGAAGTCAAGAGTTTCTGGGAAGGATCATCAATGGCAGAAATTTTAGCAAGAGCAATTGAAACGGATTTAGGAACTACAAATTCACAGTTCAGATCGATATTCCTTTCACTAAAATCCTGGGCCATTTTGTTCTCTTTCTACACCAATTCTTTTCTCTATCTTTAACCAGAGACGATGAAAATGAACGATTTTATATTTTTATAGTGATCCACAGATTAAATGAAGAGGGAGCAGAAATGGAAATTTAGAAATGAAAGTGGGTCCGACTAAAAAAAGAAATGGAAGTGGGTCCTGGTGGGGGGATATTCTGATATCTTTCACACTCGGTTCGTCGCGTAGGGAAATATGGAATTTTTAAAAAAAAATACAAAAAGAAATAAATTAAAGAAGAGTTAGGTAAGCCATTTACGCACGTGCAGTGCACGTACCTACTGAACGCTATGCAATATATAGGTGAGAATATTTTGTTGATAATGATGTTAAGTTAATTTCCCTACATCTTATTTTATAATTTCAAATTATCAAGTTGTAAAAATATAATAAATTAAAATAAATCGTTAAATATTTAAACGAAGGAACTAAAATACGCAATTAAAGTTCAAAAAGTCATTAAAGACCTTTGACCATCAAGATTTGAGGTAAAAAGTGACTCACATCCATCTAGACTAGGGTGGTGGTAAAGTCATTAATTTCCTCATTTATTTGTACTACATCATACAGTGACTCAAAACAAC
>NXFB01000564.1:39709-51331 GCA_002525835.2 Ipomoea batatas | reverse complement strand
TTTCTTTACTTAATGCTTTTATCGATGTTGTTTGCTTTTCCATGTTGGCGTCGGGCCCGGGTGCCTCAACCCTCGACCCCTAGCACGCCCGTTCGATGGTAGGTGAGATTAAACCTCGGGGGCTCGATCCCTACCCTCACTAGGGTGTAAGTCGTTCTAAGTCGAGACCGATTGGTCTTACGCCTAAAGACTCTTCCGTTCAGCGATAGGCAGGGTCAGACCCCGTATCGCCCCTAGGGTGTTCAGTCGTCCTAAGTTGAGACCATTCGGTCTTGTGCCTAGGGACTCTTCCGTTCGACAATAGTTAAAGGCTGACCTTGTATTGCCCCTAGGGTTTTTGGTCTTTGAAGTTAAAGCGTTTTACGCTATTGGACTTAAAGACTTGTCCGTTCAGCGATGAGGTCGGCCGTAGAGGATGATGAGCACAAATGATGAGTGTAAAAAGGGTGTAATGTTGTTCCGCTGAGGATTGGTGTTATGGCACGAAACTGTGTGAATTACCAGGCACTAGAGTATATGAATTTATAGAATCCAAGTAACAAAGACTGAATGATGTGGAATAAAAGAAAGCAATTGATTAAGGTGAAAACTATATGATATAGGTATGGGCCAGATTAGGGAGATTGTAATCTTGATGTTCCAACCAACTCAGGATTAGGGAAAGAATAATTAACCAAGGGATATATGGGCAATGGACAAAAGAATTCTACTCAGCTACTTTCGTAATCAATAAGAGAATTAGGCTAAAATTGCCCCACTGTCGTGATGCATCAATTATAACCTTAAACACCTAAATATTGTAAGCCCCCAAAATTACCTCTACTTTCATAGCAGGAAAATTAGGTTGAAATTGGTAAGGCTCGAGGTCTCCATCCAACTTTCGTTGTAATGAATTCCTCTCCTAGACTAGCAATTAATTGTGGCCATCAATCAATAACAAGTACGAAGAAATCCCCAAATCAACATAAACCCTAGGTAAAAGATTCAGACCCTTTATGCAATTATCATAAACTGAACATCAAGATTAACAAAGAACCCCTAATCCAAACCCATAAACGAATTACTCCCGCATGATGGGAGTAAACACAGCAGAGTAAGAATAAATAACCATAAACATTGCAAGAATTAAAAGGGAAAAGAAACTTATCTGATAAATAACAAATCCTACTTCAATCTTTGATTCCAATCTTGAAATTAAATCATCTAATGTAAAACTAGTCTAAACTATGCTAGGGAAATATAAACTAAAAGCTAGGGTTCAGAACTCTGTAAGGGAACCTCCTTAAATTGTAGAGAATAGGTCAAATATATAGGAGGTAGATGGGCCTTGGCCCATTAGGCATCTTCCAATTCTTTTCCAACTTGTATTCTTCATTGTAATTCCCTTTTCTTCCAGAACTTGTCCAAAATGTTCCAATATTATTCCTTTATTGTTCCTTGTAGATAATTCAACACTTGGACAATATAACACACAAACAATTCCCAATTTCACTAGGATACAGAAAATAACCTTCAAAACAACTAGAATAAGGGGTGAATAATTGTACAAAATAGCAGATATCAGAGGACCCGGAGGTCGGCCGTGTAGGACCCGGAGGTCGTTCGCGGAGGTGACTCGGAGGTCGGCAGCGCGATGACTGCGGGGATCAGCCGAGCGGTAACTCCGTGACTTTCGAAACAATAATAAAAATGGGTGCAAGGAAAGTCGCGATTTTATTATTGAATGCATTTTAAGGGGACGAGCCACCTTACAACAGAGTGTTTATTGGTAGTACTATGGGCTCGGCGCGGGGCCGCCCCTCCTCGCCTTGTAACGCCTTCTCGCCGATAGTGTGGACCTGGAGGTCCCTTTTGCCGATTTGGCGACATGCTTTCAAATAGCAGCTTTGGCTAACCTTCTGATCTCCTCTTGCCACCCCGACCCCTGTCGGGGTGGGGAACTTCAAACATAGGTGTTCCATGGATATTATGCTCCGGAGGTCTTCCAAGGCGGGTCGACCAAGAATGATGTTGTGCGCGCACTCGATCTTGACGACCACGAACTCGACCGCCCACCTCTTGACGTGCGGCTGGGTGCCTATCTCCACCTCGAGGCTGATAGAACCCTCTGTCTCGATGGAGTCTCCCGTGAACCCGGATAGTGGGGTTCTGACCTGTGTTAATTGTTTCCTTAATATGACGTTCACCGAGCTCCCCGTGTCCACCAACACCCAGTGCACAATGACGTTGTTGATGTCCAAGGTGATCACCAAGGCATTGCGATGCGGTAAAGGGCCGTCCGGGAAGTCGTCGTCTGTGAAGGTAATAGGTTCTCTCCTCGGCTTTTTCTCATGCGGTTGGCGGACGACCTCCCCCATATAAAGGTTCCGGGCCCATTTCTTCATTTCTGATTGTGTGTCTCGCCCTTCGGGGCCTCCGAAGATGACGTGGATGACCTGCTTCTTTTGAAGGTGGGGCTCGTCCAACTCCTTCTCCTCCTCCTCAGTGAGCTGGCCGAGCTCCCTCTTACGCGACCCGGAGGCGGGTGGCTCGGAGCCACCCTTCTTCTTCCACACGTTGCCCGGGCCTTGAGGTTGGCCTTGCCCTGACCTCTTAACGTACTGACCGAGGTAGCCCCTTTGGATTAGCTCCTCGATCTGTCTCTTGAGAACCATGCACTCGTCGGTGTCGTGTCCTTGTTGTCTGTGGAAACGACAATACTTGTTCGGATCCGCATTCGGCGACACCTTCAAACACTCATCCGGGTATGATATGATGCCCATGACCTCGGCATGCTCCAGATTAGCGCTCATTGGATGTGTTAGAGGGGTCAGGCAACGAAGGGGAGCCAACCGGGGCCCTTGGCGCGGGGGCCTTGGAGCCCGACGTTCCTCTTGGGGTGTCTTGTCTCGACCCCGGCCTCGTTCCTCCTCCTTCTTCTTCCTCTCGGCCTCCTCCGCCTCAGCGAACCTCGCCGCTCGATCCAGCAACACCGCATAAGTTTTCGGGCGATTCTGGATGAGGTCGCGGTGGAAGGGCCCCGATCTGACATTGCTGGTGAAGATCGGTATGGCCACCTTCTCATCGAAATTCTCCACTAACCTCGCCTCCTTCTTCCACCTGATGAGGTAGTCAGTCAATGTTTCCGTGCTCCACTGTTCCAGCTTACACATATTGGCGAACTGCTTCTTCTTTGGGATGCTGCTGGCGTAGTATGTCAAGAATTTTCCCGAGAGATCCGCAAAGGTTGAGATGGATTTCTCGGGCAAAGAAGTGAACCAGTCTCACGCTTGGCCGTCGAGGGTTGCGAAAAAACCTCGGCACATGACGGCGTCACTTGCACCTGCCATCATGATGGCGGCTCGATACCTGTGGAGGTGGGCTCGGGGGTCGGCCGACCCCGTATAAGTCTTGATGGTTGGGAATCAGAAGTGCCTCGGTAGCGTTTCCGCCATGACATCGTCGGTGAATGGGGAGGTCAACACCTCCTGAGGCTCTGGGACCCTTCTCGCGCTTCCAACTTATGTTGGAGCTCGTCCATTCGCCTACGTAACTGCTCCATCTCACTGTTGTGGGAGCTCGAGGGTCGTCTACGAGTCTCCCCGGATTGCTCTATACGCGAGGATTACTCCCGCCGAGGTTGAGCGCGGGGCTCAAGGCTCGGGGCCCTTCGTGAAGCCGACCCCTCGGCGGGTGCCTCATTGGGGGGTCCGAAATCGAGGCGTTCGTGGATTGGGACCCGTGTGCCCAATTGTCCGAGAGCGGACTTGGTAGCCCGGGTTGGTCGGGCTCCTCCTGTCTCGCGTTGCGTAGGCCGACCTCGAGGGGCCTCGTCTCCTCCCCTCCTTGCTGAGGGCCGAGGTGAATTGACCTCCTCGCGGACGTGGGGTTCGGGTGTGCGAGGTCGGCGGGTGCTCGAACCCTCCTCTCGTCGTGACGAACAGTGTGGGTGAGCCTCAAGGTTGCCTTGAAGCCCATCCAAGATTTGTGTCAACACGGTTGTGGCTTGCCAGAGCGCGGCCATCACCTCCTGGAAGCACGGGGTTGAAGGTGGAGGGGGCAGGGTCGGCCCGACCTGACGTTTATGATTGATGACGTCCCGGAGGTCGCCGGTCGACCTCACGGGCAGGGTTTGGCGACTCACC
The DNA here is from genome assembly GCA_002525835.2 of Ipomoea batatas. NCBI lineage: Eukaryota > Viridiplantae > Streptophyta > Magnoliopsida > Solanales > Convolvulaceae > Ipomoea > Ipomoea batatas. Next base: position 47,207 of record NXFB01000564.1, on the reverse strand, counting down.
GCCCCGTTAGGTTCACCGGCCCGGGCGGGAGCGCGGTTACCACACGAGCCGTGGGAGTTGCCGGAGTTGGATCCAGATCTTGCCATAGCTAGTGGAAAAAAGGAATAGCACGCTCGAGCTTGTACGTCGAGCTCTCAATGAAAGCACCAATGATGGATTTAATTAACCCGGGTAGCCCGAATCAATAAACCCGATAAGATTATAGGGGGTATGACAAGTACAGATCAAAGTGTACCTCGGAGGTATTTTGTATATTAAATAATGGATAAAGCTATTACAAGATTGGTAATAACAAGACAAGAATGTCGTTAGGACAAAGTATGAAGAAGATGTCTTAATAGGACAATGTTGCATGTTTTTATACTAGTTCCTAGGCCTAACCGCTTGGAGAGAACCACTCTAACAGCCTAGGACCGAGTCTTGCGCCGAGAAGACCGCATCAAGCCACAACCCCGGGCTCGTGGCTCATGGGCCGGGGTTGCCCTTGAGTCGACCCTGAGGGGTCAAGTCATGGGTCGGGGTCGGCCAAGTCGATCCCGAGGGGTCAACTTGGGCCCAATACGACCCTAGTCGTGTGGGCCTGGGTTGGCCCTCTATTTCCGCTCCGAGGCTGACCCGTGGTAGACCCGGGTAGTATTTATCCATTAGTTTGTAACATCATTGTGCAAATTCAATCCTTTTATTGGAAAAGCATCCAAAACGTTGAAAATTTCCCCGTTTAGATAAAGAAAATGACCTAAAATATTATGCAACAAAAAAACAGTTCACTTGATTGTACACAATAATCAAGTGACATTTTGGCTAAACTTAGCTGAAAAGGTAGATAAAAGGTGAAAAGTAGCTGAAAACTGAAAAACTATAAGTTCGAAACTGAAATCTAAAGAGCTGTTATGCTTAAAAGTTTTTGGTAAAATTAGCTTTTTGATAAGCTGATAAAAAAGACTAAAAAGAACATTTTCATACAATTTAAATGGTTTTAAATTTAAATAAGTTTGTTTATATATTAAAATATAAAACAACGAAATCAATATATTTTAATAAAAGATAAAATAAGAACTTATATTTGAAAATATATAAAGTAAAACAAAATGTTTATAATTCATAAGATTAGTTCATATAAAAATTAATGACCAAACACAAATGTCAAATTGAAATTACAACCAAACATATTGAAGAGAAAATACCAAAAGAATTTTAATTGGGATGGGTAAAGAATGTCATTTATTTAAAATAATAAGGATAAATATTGAAAAAAATTAAAAAAAACTACTAACTTATTTTTAAAAAGCTACCTAGGCTATGTTTGGCAAACCTAACTGAAATTGTAGCTGAAAGCTGAAGAGATGTTAAGCTAGCTGTTATGCTTAAAAGTGTTTGGTAAAATTAGCTTTTTGATAAGCTAATAAATGTAAAAAGACTAAAAAGAACATCTTCATAAAATTTAAATAGTTTTAAATTTAAATAGGTTTGTTTACATATTAAAATATAAAATAATGAAATCAATATATTTTAATAAAATATAGAGTAAGAACATATATTTGAAAATATATAAAGTAAAACAAAATGTTTATAATTCATAAAATTAGTTCATACAAAAATTATATATTGTTCAAACACAAATATCAAATTAAAATTACAACGAAACATATTGAAGAAAAAAAAGAGTTTTAATTGGGATGGATAAATGATGTCATTTATTTAAAATAATAAGGATAAAGATGGAAAAAAGTTAAGAAGCTACTAGCTTATTTTTGAAAAGCTACCTGAAGTAGCGTTTCAAAATAAGCTCTTGTTTTAAGCTACTAGCTTATTTTGAGAGCATTACTAAACAAAGCTTATAGCTTATTAGTAGCTTAAAATAAGCTATAAGCCAAACACAGCCCTAAAGTAGCTTTTCAAAATAAACTCTTATTTTAAGCTACTAGCTTATTTTGAGTATATTACGAAATAGAGCTTATAGCTTATTAGTAGCTTAAAATAAGGTATAAGCTCCTAAATAAGCCCTGCTAAACAGAACCTTTGTAGTGATTCTGTAGAAGGTAATCCCAATATAAATTTTTTAAAACAATCTCAAAACCCTTATTTTATCAAAAATATTCCATAACTACAAAGAAGAAATATATTTTCCAAAGGAGAGATTTAATTTAGAATTCTTATGCTAATAAGCCAGCCGTTCCCATGTGCTTAAAAATATTGAAATTAGCTAGGTAGCCAACACGGTAAATTATACCATGGACCAGGATGTACCTTATATTGTGGACCCTAATTCAAAATAATCATCATATTATGTGTTCGTAATTTATATATATATTATGTACTCACAGTTAGCCGTTTATGTGCCTGTAAATAAATTGAAGTCACATAACATGTTAACTATAAACACATAACATGGTAACTACAAACACATATTATATGTTAATCACAGACACATAAAGTGTTAATTGCAGCACATAATAGGTAGTTAATATTTAACGTGATTGGGTTTTCTTATCATTTATGTTATATAATCTTAGTTTTGATTTTAACAAATAATGTGACGAACAATTATATCGGAGTGTGCAAGATACAATATTTTGCATATTGTGTACTGGATGGTTTGCAGGATGAGATTAGAAGAAATACAAATGACAAAGGTAACAGAGGAAGGCAACAGGAGACACAAGGAACAAGCAGTTGCCCACCCTGTATTTAACGATACTTCAACGATTTTGTTGACGGATGACCAAAAATGGTCATATCACAATAATACCAGGACAAAAGAATGATGTTTTGAGAAAGGGCTAAAAGTAGATTGTTACTTATAAATTTAGGACAAGAAATAGAATTAACTCAAATAAAAATATCTGTACACGATAAAGTCAACCCTTATACCATGGACTAGGGTCCACACTACACTATGGTCCCTGGTTCATGTGTATGTATTTTGTGTTGTGATTTTTTCTATCTTGCATTATTTTTTTTTTTTTTGGAGAATTCTATGTTATGTATGTGTCTTGTATTGTGAAATTCTGATCTGTGCCTATGAACACAGATTGTGTAACTAAATCAAATTTGAAAATAAGTAAATATATAACATCTGTATGTGTTATCAAATTCTATACGATACCAATATGAATTCTATGCCACCTCGTCTTTTCAATCGAGTTGGGTCCATAATGCTATGTTATACGTCTAGTATTGTAATTTAACTTGTTGTGTTTTGTATTATGGAATTTTATATTTTACGAATATGAATTATATAGGTCGTTGTTTTAATTCAGGATTCACAATGCTGTGTTCAAAAAAAATTCATAATGCTAGGTATGTGGACCTTTGAAAGTGGTTGGTCACAATCAATGATGAAAAATTGATGACTGCAATTAATTTCATGTAATGATTCATTCACTTTTTCAAAGAAGTACTGTCATTTTAGACTGGACGGAGTCTGGCTACTGGTGCAAACTTTTTACAATTATCAGAATATTGGTTGAATCATCTTGGTTACTTTGCAAATCTTGGTCGATCATACGTTGTCACTTGTCAGAAGGCAAAGCAATAACTCATGATTATGGTTCTGTGCTGTGAAGTATTTCGTTTTTCTATGTGGGTTTGTTTTTCACTTTCTTTCTTGCATTTCCTACACACACTTCCAACGGCTTTCTTACTAATCAGATTTAGGGGTGTTTGGGAAACGGCTGATAGCTTATAGCTATAGCTGATAGCTGATAGCTGGTTGATTTAGCTAGTTGTTGATGACTGATTGCGTTAACTGGTTTGACCAGCTGGTTGTATTAGCTGGTTATAAAAAACTGTTTGGTAAATTAGTTGTTTATTAGTAGCTGATTGAATGTAAAATGACATTTAAGGGTATTATTATTATTATTATTATAAAATAACAAGCACACCACCCATTTAAAAGTAAATCCCATTGATTTTAAATGATAAAATAGTCAATATACACATTGTTCCCAACCAGCTGATACAAAAACCTACATTCATTAGCTTTTTAATTTTCAGCTTATTGACCCAATAAGCCAAGGCCAATAAGCCATTTACCAAACACTTCAAAAACTTGGTCAAATAAGCTAAAATTCGGCTTATAAGCCAATAACCAAACACCCCTTAATTTGGATGGACTCATACCGCTCCACCAATATGAAGTTTACAAATTATCATGTGAACCATAGTCTATATAGTGTTATGTAAATAATGATAAAAAAATACATTTTTAATATATTAAAAGTACATTATTTGTGTATTTGATATACATTATATCAAATAATGTACTTTCAGTATTCAAATAATGTATTTTTTTAAACACAATATACATTTTTAATATACTAAAAATAAATTAGTTGTGTATTAATTATACTGTTATTTGATAGTATGATCCACACAATAATGATTTAAAATTCGAGGTATCAGTAAAAAGGCAAATCAATTAATATAAACGATTAACTGTTACGGAGTAATTTTGAAATACTATTATACCATACAATTTGGTACATTTTTTTTTTTCTTAAATACATTGATTATCACTAATTTTTTAGATGCACTTTTTTCTCGTCAATTTATAAGATTACAATATCTTACATTTCCATTTTTAAAATAAATACAAGAATAAAAGACATTTTAGAAACATAAAATAATACTTTGGCACTCTTCTATCAGACTGCCTTACTAATCTTCATTTGTAAGTTGTTTATGCTTTTTTAGAAGTATTACACCTTTTTTTTATAAGTATTATTACAATTTTTGTAACAGTAGCTATATATTTAACTCCTTTCAAAAACTATATATTTAACTTGTAATATTACATTTTTATTTAAAAGTACTACATTTTGGCAAATTATTGCATGGACCATGGTCCACACAGCTGCGTAGACCAAAAATAAAAAGTACATTATTTTTGTATTGAAGGCACATTATTTTTGTATTGTAGGTACATTATTTGATAGTATATATCAAATAATGTACATTCGGTAAAAAAATAATGTACCCTAAAATAATGTACTTTATGTACAAAAAGAATGTACTTTTAGTATATTAAAAATGTACTTTTTATTTATGGTCCATGCAATAATGATTGCTACATTTTTCATCAAAAGTATTACGTCCCTAATTAGTATTACACTTTGGCTCGGTTTGGTAGCATAGTTAGCTTATTAGTCAATTTTGATTTATTTGACCATTATTAGCTGTTTGGCTTGGTTAAACATTCAATATAAGGTAATTAGTTTTTTTTTTTGGTAACAACTTATTGCTCCAAAATGTTAAAATTCAAATAACAACCCATCAAAATTGTTTTTTCGATAAGTTTTTTGAGAAAGTCATTTTGCATGTAATCAGCTATCAGCTAATAGCTAATTACAAGCCAAACATCTTTCTACAATCAGTTAATTGTATCAACTAGTCAAACACACTAATCCAATCAGCTAACAACTAACAACTATTCACCAAACACCCATTTTTTCTCATATATAAGTAATTATTCAATCCCTAAATATTACATTGTTCCACATATTTGGAATGGTACTACATAGTATTGGACAAAACAAAAAACAAACAATTTATTCCTGATTAGTATTATATTTTTTAGCATAAGTATTACATTTCTAAATTGATTCGGCTCGTTTCACGAATAAAGATCCATGAGACAGTTTGACAAGAGATTCACCTTAATACTTTTGGTCGTGCATTTATTTTCAAGTTATAGATAATAGTCTAGTGAATGTCTTTTAATTTTTACAAAAACGTGATCATTTAATTATTAGACAAGTTGTACATTTATCATTCAACTAACTAATTAAAACGTTGAACTCCGTCTGTATCAAAATTTTTAATTTTTACAAACTTGACCATTTAATTATTAAACAAGTTGTACATTTATCATTCAACTAACTAATTAAAACGTTAAACTCCATCTGTATCTACATTTTTATGATGAGAAGATCAAGATCGAATAGATTGGAATTGAAAACATGAAACAATTTTCTAGTTTTCTAGAAAATTGGAAAACTATTAAAAACGGTTTTTTAAATGGAAAATAGAATCATCTATCATTTATTTGGTTATATGTCATTATAACCACATTCTCACCATTATCTATTACGTATTTATTTATTACTATGATTACATTCATTATCATCTTCTTTTACTTATCATCATCTTCTATCTTTTCTACTTGCAATACTTATTCAAATATAACTTATTTGCTTATGCTTAAAGTTAGACATTATTCACGTTATCAAAATTAAAAATTGAACACTATACAAAGTTTTATATTTTGATTGAATTTAATTGATTATTGATCTAGATATTTTTAGTTATGTTATATCGTAATAAAAGTTTGGTCCGGATATCGGATATTGAAATTTCACATGTATTACTATATTAGAATTCAATGTAAAAATTATATATTTATATAAATGTCATTCAAATGAATATATTCAAAAATATTTTAAATATTAGCTAAAAAAAAATAGTAATATTATCTAAACTAAAATTTAGGTGAACTTAATAGGTTATTGGTTTCGATATATTTTTAATTATGGTATATATACATATATAAATTTGGTTCGGATATTAAATGTAAATATCTTACATATATCGGACTTAAAAGTAAAAATTATATTTATTCTATTTAAACCAAATACATTTTAAAATATATTAAATATAAGTTTAAAAATCACTCAAAATTAACCTTGTGTTAATTTTATAACGTTAATTTAAAAAAAATTGAAAAAAATAAGTGTTACTAAATAAATTTTCTAAACATCAAACAGAGAATGAAAAACAAAAAATGAAAATTTAAAAATTTAAAAAAAAATAGTTAATGGATCCGATGTCTCAAACAGTCAAACTAATGGAAGGTAGGACTTAATTTATAATTCCTTTAACAATAAAACAATGGAATTATTTATAATAATTAAAAATGAGTAATTAAATTTATAACTCAACAATAATTGAAGAAAAAAAGAAAGATGAATATATATATCTCTGTCTATGTGTGTGTGTGTCAGTGTGTGTGAGAGAGAGAGCATCTCCCAGTTGAGAACCTGTGGACAAATCCAAACCATTGATTTAGTAGATTTAACGGTTCAAAATAAACAAAACTTTGTAATATTTATGAAAATAATCTCGCCCATTGTAAAAATTTGTAGTATTTATTAAAATGACCCACTCATTTTTTATTTGATTTCCCATCCATTAGATCTTGCATATTAATGGTTTGAATTTGTCCACAAGTTCTCACATGCGAAGTAGTTCTCATATGATTAGGTCCACAAGTTCTTACCTGAAAAGTAGTTCTCATATGATTAGGATTATATATGATCCCTAATAAGGTGAGAACCATATCCCAGGTGAGAACATGTAGACAAATCCAAACCATCGATCTAGTCGATCTAATAGATCAAAATAAATAAACTTTGTAATATTTATGAAAAATATCTAGCTCACCTAGGACATGGTTCTCACCTGATTAGATATATATATATATATATATATATATAGAGGA
>NXFB01000564.1:13095-23735 GCA_002525835.2 Ipomoea batatas | reverse complement strand
ATATTCCCAACTGCATATATTTATTTGCGGTTAGTAAATCTGTTTTATCAATATGGACCATATTCCACCATATAATGAACTTTCAATATAATGTATTTAAATAAACAATTATTCTTATTTCATATTGTAATATAGATCATGATCCACAATATAATTTGCCCACTTTATTATATGAAGAAATGAGACTAGATAGACCGATAAGTTTAGGTTTGTTCTGACAACTCTATGTAAAGATGTTGATCTAGGGTCCTGTACTGGAATATAGAACCTTGAATTTCACATTAAGAAATGAAAAAAAAAAAGAAAAAGAAAAATATCATTCTTCATTCTAGTCTAGACTATAGACAATCATATTTAACATACATAAACATACCTGATGCAAATATGATAAGCATGGAAATGAACAACGTTGGAGCATAAAGAGTTGTCATTGTTAAACAAATATAAATTTGAAATTGAAAATAATATATTTCTACAATTGAGTGATGTTACTTGGATGACTATGTGGCTCAAGAGTAGGCAAGAGTAAGCTACATATAAGGTAAAAATATTTACTTATTAATCTTACGTTTCAATTACCAATTAGTAACCGACATATTGACTTACTATAATTATGAAATAAATCAAATCTTAATAATTAATTATTTTCAAAACAAATTATGAATCTATTTACTTTCTTCCAAAATTATGAATCTATTTACTTATTTGAGAAATATGATGCCAAATACCATATAGAGCACGCACGATTTAAGAAAATTTCATTCAACGAATATGAATATTACTAAATTTGAATATTTAAACAATATTATATATGTAAATTTATAACTAGGGCTAGTCCAAACCTTTTAGGCAAAAACTTGTGTGAGACCGTCTCACCATGAGACGGGTCGGGTCGGGTCGGGTTAAGATACAAATGCAACACTTATATGCACAAATGTCATACTTATATGCTCAAATTCAATACTAATCAGGAATAAAATTTTTGTTACTTATAAGGGTAAATGTAATACTTTTAAGGGAAAATACAATACTTTTACATTTCGATTTAAAAGTATTACATTTTTCCTCAAAAGTATTATATTTGCCCTTATAAGTAAGGGGCACTTGTCAACATTACTTATTATAAAAAATGTATTACTTTTTCTCTTATAAGTAGCAAAATTTGTATTCTTGCTTAGTGTTATATTTGAGCATATAAGTATGACATTTAATTTGCACATATAAGTATGACATTTGTATGGTGCTTTGACCCGACCCGACCCGTCTCACGAATAAGGATCCGTGAGACGGTCTCACACAAGTGTGACCCAACATTTTATAGGCCGATGGAAAAATTAAAAAAGGGTACTATATGGAAAACTAAAGAAATAAGATTAGAAAATTTCTCCAACAATTTTTTAAATACAAAAAATAATCATGACAAAAAATTTCTACGTGCTTTATTCGATGCAAAATCATTAATAACTCCATCAAGATTAATATTTTCTAGCATATCCTTCAATCTTTCTTGTGGCATCTTAGGAAGTCTTTTTTCTATAGAATATTCAGCTAATTATGACTATTGATAAAATATTTTATATAATCAAATCTTATGTATTGTATCAAGCAAATCTTATACATTACTAACTAGTAAATTACCCGTGCGATCCACGGATAAATTTTTTTATTATATATTTAAATTATAAAATTAATGATGAAATTATAAGCAATTTTAATATTTGAAAGTATATATACATTTATTTGAAATTATAAGATTTGTATATTAGTGTTGAATTTGATTACTTAAAAATTATAATAGGAAAAGTCTAAAAAAATAGAAGGAAGAGCATGGTTAATTGAATTATTTTAAGTAATAAAAATTTACTATAATCAAATGAAGATCCGTATGTTTAATTATTATAGTAAGATTAAAGTATTAAATATAGGTTGGTAATATGGGTGTAATATGTTTATGTTTAATATCCTTTAACTATGGACGTAATATGTGTATACTATACTTAATTTCTTTTAATTACTCACCGTAATATGTGTATGTTTAATTTCCTATATGGGCAAGAAAATTTATCATTAATTCTAATAAGAATGAAGTCATTTTATTATGATTACTAATCTTTATATATATAAAAACAAAATCCTCCAAAACGAAATCTTCCTCCCCGCCCAAAATATTGTACATTAAAACAATTAAAATAATAGAATAATATTAAAACAATAGAATAATATTAAAACAATACAATTCCTATACTACAATTCCAATACAATTCGTATAAACAATAAAATAATATTAAAACAATACAATTCCTATACTACAATTCTAATACAATTCGTATCAAATAAATCTGCTATTAAAACACGAAATCCAATACTCCAAAATGAAGTATACTATTCTACAATTCCTATACTACAATTCCAATACAATTCGTATACTACAATTCCTCTACAATTCCTATACTACAATTCCTCCGTCTATTCGTATTATAAATACATTCATCAATTAGAAATTTTATAACCTGCTCACACAAATCGAAATAGTAAAACGATATTGTCACGCAAATCTTTCAACAATATTGTTCTTTCACTAATGGGGTCTGTTTTTGTCTCTGCTTCCGACCTATCTCCCAAGACGAGAAGGAGTTGTATTAGACTCCGGCTAATGCGTTGTTATTTGTTAAGGGAATATCCACATTCCACAATCAACCAACAGACACTGGAGTGCTTACTACATGACTCCCAGGTAAATGCTATGAAGTTTAAAAGTGTATATAAATTAGAGAGAGCATATTGTGCCTATATCGTGGCCGAATTTTGTTTTATGAATTAGAGGAAAAAAGATTGTGTAAATTTTGCGGTGGTTGGCATTTTGTAGTGAACACTGTAGTCATATTTAATATTTGCACCTGGAGAGCATTACAATATTTTTTTTTTCTTTCTTCAGGGAACTTGTATCCATTTACAAATCCCTAAAGAGTGTGGTTAAATTCAAGAAACTCTTGAAGGAAGGGGAAGTCTATGATATTCACAATTTCGTTGTGCAAACGTATCGCATGAGGTTTAAGTCGTGCGAGCATAAATATATGATGAAAGCGAACCACGACACTTTGATTAGCGCTTCCAATCTAGATGAATCCATCTTTCCCAAACACATGTTCAAACTCAAGGATTTTGGATCATTGAAGGCTCATGGAGGAGTGGATAGCAATCTGCTAATTGGTAAATTCTTCTTTAAATCTTATTCTATACTAGATGTGTTTTTATTTCTTTTTGTTATACTAAATTTCTAATATTATACATTCATGAATGCCAATTTTAAATCTTTTGTCAAGAAACATTTTATCAGACCAAAATAATATTAAATATACATGCATCCTTATTAATACTTTAAATATTTAATTAGTTGCTACAGAATATATAAATTTTAGTTTGGCAATATAGGATACAAAAGGTCCTTTATTTCAAATCTTTTGTTTGTTTTTTTGCAGATTTGATTGCCGTGTTGTTTCCATTACTAAGTAAAAAGTTGTCCAAGTTAATTCAAATCCTCAAATGTTGATTGATTTTGTCATTGAAGACTCTCGGTATGTGTTTGTTTGGATGTCTTTTTGATTTGTTTAAGTATAAATTTAGGCATCATCATGCTCATTGTTGTTTTCACTACTCAGGGGTAGTCGGCTCACTGTTACCCTATGGGAGGAACACATGGATTCTATCTTGCCTTACTATAATGTTGATTTGGTAGAACCACTGATTGTTATACTACAGCTGTGTAGAGCATGGGTGAATAAGGGTAAGTAATTACCCAATAGCAGTCATAAATTTGTTTAATTCGATTATAACTATTTAAAATAGTTTATCATATTAGATGGTGATGTTAGGATATCCAGTTCCTACACCGCAACAAAGATTCTATTCAACTGTGAATGCCCTGAGTTCCTCAATTTCAAGGAGAGGTATTGTGTCAGTTCAATTTTTTTTTATTTCTTTTAGTATGTATCAGTTTAATTTTGTCCACTCGGTATCATATTCTATTTCAAACATGTTTGATGATTTCGGGTAATCTGTTTAAATTAGTATGCCTAGATTCTTGACTCCAATACGAAGTATAAGCTCAAGTTCAAGAATGATTGGATCTGGATCATTGGAAGCTCTATCGAGTGTCACAATTACTTCTTTAAAGGAAATTTATGATAACAAGAAGGTAAAAATCACACGTTTAGAGTTTGTATTGAAATCATTTTAAAAGCTACTCATTATATTTCTCATGTATTGTGCAATTAATTTTTAGGTCGGAGAATTTTGGATACTTGGAGAAATTCTAGACATAGAACGAGAATGATACTGATGACTCCATTTCTAAATACCTTTTTTGCCCTCTTTCATCTATTTTTGTAGTTAAGTGTTGATACTTGAGTGGGATTTATTACTTGGTTGTGTGTTTTTGTGGTTATAGGTGAAATTCTTCACAACGAGTGGTAAAGGAAGCATTTTGGAAAGCTTTGGATCAATTTTGGTAGCTTAGGATCCCACTCAAGGAGGGAGAGGAGAAGCGGAGCGCACAATGGAGCAAGAAACAAAGAAAAAGTTGGAAAATAATGGGAAACGGCCAGTGACAGGGCCGTGTCCCTACCCGGTTTGGTCCGCCCTAAAACTGTTCACCGAAATGGTTACTGACACGGCCGTGTCCCTACCCATTTCGGTCTGCACTGTTATGTTTTAAGCGTTTTTCTGCTGCAATTTTGAGAATTATGAACCCTAGCTAGTGTAGAACTTCTCTCTATTATTTTCCATAGCAAATATTAGCTTAGAATAGCTTAGATCTACATTAGAGAACACATTCAAGCTTTATTTTGTGGATTTGGAAGGGATTCCACCAACTTTCTTCAACATTTAATATTAAAGTTCTCATTTCCTCTTCTTCATCTCTTCTTTAATTACATTTATTGTGCTTTTATGATTTCTTTGCTTGATATTGCTATGTTTACCTTATATATGAATGAGTAGACCTTTTTATGGGTTAGATTTGGTGTTTATTGCTCTTATTTATGCTATTTATGTGATTATTGCATAAAGGGGATGAACAACCATTTAGGGTTCTTGAGTTTGAGTTGGATTTTGATTTTATCTTTCAATAGTTATTGCGCAATGATTGTTGTTTGTCTTTGGAAAATGTCTTCCATCACAATGGGAATTGGATGGGAGACTTGAGCCAGCCCAATCTCAAACCCATTTTTTCTTCTATGGAAATAAGGGTAGATTTGGGGCTTAAATAGCTTTTGTTCTTCAAGAACTTAGGTTGATACACCATGGAAATGGGGTAACCTTTGTTCTAATCCTTGTGGGAACATGGATTCCTTAGTGCTAGCGTCAAGAACCTAGGGTTAATGTTCATCCACCAATTCTAAGTTTGAATGAATCAAAAGAATAATACACCTAGTCTAACCCATCATTTCCAATAGTACTTTCACCTAATTTAATCTTGTTTTTCCCTTATATCCAAATTTCCAAAAATACTTTAGTTAAATCCAAAACCAAAATATGTTTTGCTTGGATCCTTATGGGTTTCAAGACCTTGATGACTAGAGTCTAGGTGATTACTCCTTACGTGCCATAAAATCCAATCCCCGTGGTTCGACATTCACACCCATTCTCACACTCCCGCTTACACCACATCAGGTACTTCAAGGCCTGTAAGGATAAGGGGTGTGGGAAGAAGCTTCAAGAATATACGGACAAAATGTACTGTAAGGCATGCGATAAGCAACGCCTAGACGGAATAAGTAAGTACAAAGTAGTGGTTTTTGTCTTTGATGACGACCAGGATGGCCATCTTCTACTTTGGGACAATGTTTGCTCGATACTATTAGGAGTTACTGCTAGCGAGTTGTTGAAAAAGTATTCTGAAGTACGTGAATCCATATATCTTAGCAATCAACTATTCGGTATTGAATGTATTAATATTGTCCCGTGTATACTATTTTTTATCTGTTTTGGTTGATCTAGGATGGTTGCATGCCCAATGAAATTGAAGACTTGGTTGGGAAGACAATGATGTTTAGGATTGTCACACGGAAGGAGCAATTTAAATATAGTGCTAATGCTGCTTTTACCGTGCTTGGAGTGAAAAAAGATGAATCTATCATACAGACACATCAAGTCAAACTACTCAATAAAGGTGATGAAGGAACCATGGTTAGGGAGCTTGGTGATGAAACTCAGTTGAATGACAATTTAGAACAAGTATGTCCTCATTAAACATGTTTCTACTTCCTTCAATAATATTTTTTCCACCTTTTTTTTAATAATTAGTTTCATCCAGCTTATACCACCCTTGGAAGTTACGTGTTCGTCACTCCCAGAAGTCATCTTGGCTGATGAAAGTGTTAGGAACATAATGNCCGATTTCACACGCATAGGATATAGCCAAATAAAACGCGTATAATCATCCACAAATAAGACAAAATAACAAAAATCGGTAGATGAAATTAACGACGTAGGGCCCCAAATGTCAGTGTAAATCAATTCCAATACATGAGAACTGAGTTAATTACCGATTTGGTCCCTCAACTATTGGGATTTCACCACTTTGGTCCTCGACAATTTTTCTTACCCAATTAAGTCCTCGACTTTGAAAAAATTATCCAATTTGGTCCTCCCGTTTATTTTACCATTTGATATCCGTTAAATCGGGACCAAATTGGTAATTTCACTATAGTCAAGGGACCATTTCGGTCAAAATTAATTACCGAAATGGTCCCTTGACTATTGAGATTTCACCAATTTGGTCCTGATTTAACAGTTGTTTAACACCAAAATAAACGGAAGACCAAATTGGTTAATTTTTTCAAAGTCGATGACTTAATTGGAAAAGAAAAATTGCCGAGGACCAAAGTGGTGAAATCCCAATAGTTGAGGGACCAAATCGGTAATTAACTCCATGAGAACTAGATTGACTAACACGGGGTAGAGGAAAACGGGATGATTTCTCTAATTGACAAGCTGAAAAAATATTTGAAATAGCACTAAACCTAACCAAACTAACTTTACAAGAAGATAAAATCTGACGCAACACACGTAAGTGGGGATGACTGAGCCGCTGGTGCTAAATACTGGGAGACGCACGAGTAGCCAAAAACGTAGAAGGACCATGACCCGTGACTGGCCAAGCATAAAGACCACCCGAAGTACCCCTTCTAAAAATCGTTTCATTGGTGGACTGATCCTTCACAAGAAAATACATGGGGTGAAACTCAAAAAATACACCATTATCACGAGTGATATGTCATTAAATGGCATCATATTTGTGCTTGTTATGCTTGCTTTTTATTCAAATATTATGTAAAGAAATGTGGAATAACTCTTAATTTGTTGCATTTTGTTTGAAGGAATAAATGACCGAGCAATGAGCAAACAAGCATGAAAAGGTGTTAATCTTTGGAGAAAACGGGGCTTTAAAGCATAAGGAAAGCACCCGAGGGGACACCGGAGAACAAAGGAGCAAAACGAAGGCGTGGAAGTCATTGTGAAGAACTCACGCTGACACTCACACCGTGAGTGTCAGCGTGAGTCCTCAGTGTGGTTTCTGATCAGAAACTCACGCTGAGACTCACACTGACACTCACACCCACCGTGAGTGTCAGCGTGAGTCTCAATGATCAGTTTCTGATCATTGAGACTCACGGTGGGACTCACACCGTGAGTCCCACCGTGACTTCCTATCCTGAAAGCCACGAAAATGCGCGAATTTGGACTATAAATACCTCTTGGAAGTTAATTTTTAAAATACTTTTGAATTTCCAAACACCCCTTTTAGTTTTTCTCTCTAGGAAACTTTAGAAAACACTTCCTACACTTGTAATCTACTATATTTTAGAGATTTAGAGGAAGAATTCCAACATTCAACTTCAATTTCCAGATTATTCCTTACAATTAAATCATAAAGCTAAGTTCTCTATTTCTTATTTTTGCATTTATATTTCTTAAAGTTTGTTTGAATTACATGTTTATTATTTCAATTGATTATTGCTTTACATTCAAAATATGAATACTTAAACATAACTAGGATTTGAATTGAACTTCCTTGAATCCCCATATGAATTAAATTTCATAAATTAGGTTTGTATTGTCTTAATGTTGAACTTGGCTATGATTTGGGTAGAATTGATTTGAATCTTCATAGTTATGGCCAAACTATGCAAGAGATATTTGGAATTGGTGTTCCACCTATGAGAATAGGGCTACACTATAGCCATACCTCTCATATTTCTTACTCACCTTTGAGAAAAGGGAGTTTGAAGGAAATAGGCACACAAAGTGTTTGTTAAATTGCCTCTTCTAACCAAGTTGCCATGAGAATGGGACTTAGGATTAGTTGATAGTCCAATTGATCACGAGAGTGACATTGGCACTTAAACTATTTCCCCAAGTTCATCATCTAGACTTACACATCTTAATCTTTAGACACAAGGGATTTTATTCAAGGATGTTTGGTTCAAATCTCTATTCCATATATTGTTCTTTTACTTCAATTACCCCTTATTACTCAAACTCCTATTAAGCCATTCCTTGAGGACGATACACTTAATTTTAATCACCACTAAAACCAACTTTCAACGAGCAAAGCACTGAACAGATAATAATGAGGAGGACAACCCAGGAACATGCAACACATTAGACAATTTAAGAGACCTAGGAGTAGTGGCTAACAAAGTAGAACCAACATTAACAATAGGCATACCTGAACCATTGCCAACCCGAAGAACATCGGGACCATCGTAACTAGTAGCAGAGGACAATGTAGAAGCATCCGGAGTAACATGATGGGTCGCACAAGTGTCGGGGAACCACTGGTGAGACGTGAGCGATGCCGTGTCAGAAGTAGGATGAACAATATTTGCTTGCGGACTTGGACCAGAAGCATACCTCCTGTAGCAGTTTAAAGCCGGGGTGACCTGGAGCATCACAGATTTGGCAACGCACAGTAGACCGTGACCGTCCACGACCACCGCATCTGTTCCACCTGCCACAACCACCATCGAAGCCCCACTGCCACGAGACGCAGGAAACTGCTACTGACTCCGAAACTATTGTGACAACTGGGAACCACCGCCGCGACCACTCCGACGCACAGCCATCGCCATCGGCGGTTGCTCTACACCATCATCGGCGCAGATGAAATCCTGCGAGACCAAGAAATCAGAGAGCTCCGTTAGAGAGATCGGAGGTCCCCTCGTCAACGGTGCCACCAAAGGCCGATATTCAGGCCGTAACCCACGGAAGACGTAGAGGTTCTGATCGTTGGCCGAGACCGGATGACCGGCAAGCGCTAGGTCCTCAACTAGAACACGAGCTCGGCCCAGGTCGTCTGAAACAAAAGAATCACCTTGGCGCAATGCATGAGGTTGGCCAAGCAAACGCAGCGTTCTCTCCCTGGTCGCTGATCCTAGGGTCTGTTCGATCTCCATCCACAGCTGCCGGGAGGAAGACCGACCAATGGCGAGATGAAGGGTCTCCTTCGACAAAGACGAGATGAGGAGAGAGAGGATGGCCTGATCCTACCGGAGCCATGTTGCTCAAGCAGTTGCCCTCGCTGAAGTGCTGCGACACCACTATCTGCCATCGAGGTCTCCGCCGGCGCACTCACAGGGCATGTATACGTACCATCAACGAATTCAATAAGGCTCTAACCAAGCAAAAATGGCGTCAATTGTGTTCGCCAAACATATAGTTAATTGGTATTGGTTAGCTTAATGGAAACAAAATGGTTAGTGGACGAAAGCGTGTTGCTTGGGAAACACGGAGAAGAGGCAAGGTCGGACACAGTTCGTTCAGAAGAAGGTTGAACAGAACCGTCATTAGCACCCTGACCTGCTATGGAAAGAGAGTCTTGGAGACTTCTGATACAAGATGAGGATTTGATAATCTGATAATCTGATAATCGTTACTACAAATCACATAACAATACAAAGTCATAATTAATAATACTCCCTCCGTCTCATTTTATGTGTCTGGTTCGGTTAACGAGACTTCACTAAAGTTATTTTTAATTCAAATTTTCATAATATTAAGTTTAGTATTAATATACAAAATTTATATATTTAGAAACTACACTAACAGGACGTTTGGTTGGCGGGAATTTAAATTCCATTTCCACTTAATTCCCACCTAATTCCAAAGCTAACTAAATTCCTTCGTTTGGTTGGAGGGAATTGCAATTCCGCGGAATTGCAATTCCCTCATTTTCATGGAATTAGAATCCCATGCCCCCCATTGGGATTTTAATTCCATGGATTTTAGGAATAAAAAAGGACACCCCTGAGACAAAATTACCCATCTCTTTTTAAACCTAAAATTGATGTCTGACCTTCTCTTTTAGCTAATACCGTGTATTATCTTCGACAACTATCAATAAGAAAGACGTTCCTAAGCAAGCAATAATCATTCTAGGTCAACCTTAATCAAGTATGTTTTTTCTCAAAACTCTCAAATATTTTTTACAATATGTCTAGTTCAAAGAGATATGGTATATGAGTGGTATTTGAATTTAATATGTTACGGAGTATTTTTTTTGTGCACTTTTCATTTAATAATAATAATAATAATAATAATAATAATAATAATAACAATGGGCATTTTAGACTTTATAC
>NXFB01000038.1:351896-363564 GCA_002525835.2 Ipomoea batatas | reverse complement strand
CCACAATGTAATAGGGTCAGTTGTGTAAAAAAAAAAAAAAAAACTCCCGACCTCTCTTTGGACAAATCACTCACGCTAATCAAAAAGTTGTAAGGAATGAAAATGCACAAATCACTCACGCTAACCAAATTGGCTTAATGGACGTACTTCTATTTGGCCCTCCTAATTATTACACTTTTTGCTTACACGTTGTTTCGGAATTCACATTTATATTGAAAAATATTTAATTTTACGCTTCATAACTCTATTTGTCATATATTACTTTTTTCTTTCTAAGCTTTATATATATATATACAAGAATAATACGGAGTATTTTATAACTTATTCGATCACCCATTTTGAAATAACAATATTTTCTTTGAGTTAATTCTTAATTTAGTTCTCCAATTATCATTCATTACCAAATTTAGTCATTGGCTTTATAAAATCAATAAATTATTAGCAAGAGGCACGTTTATATCCAATATAAACTTTATAAACTCTCTAGCCACGTACACGCCTGCGCCTTCACGTTTCCATGTTGGCATCAATTTGTCCGTTAATATAGTTACCCAATAGTCTAGGCTGAAATTTGAAGCGGGGGAGAGTTTGTCGTCTACATATGTAAAGATATTTTTTCAGTTTCCATTATCATCAATCTTATCCCACAAATTAAAAATGGCAGCACCTCTCACAACTCAGAAGAACACACACAGAAGAAACTTCGGGTCTCGTTTTCATGGCTACTGCCGCCGGCTCTCTCTCCCTCTTACGGTAATTAATGCCTCATCCATCTTTATTCTTTCTTATTATCCCCTAATTTTAGTAAAATATATTATTGATACTTTTGCATTTTGCATTTCTCTCATAGTAAAAAAATGCTCTAGTACAAGCATCGCACAGGTAATATATTAGTTTTACTGGTAGTAAACAGATTCGAATTTTGGATTTTCTTCAGTGGTCCGCTGACAGTACGAGCTTTGGGTTTCGTTATCAAATGCCCTGTAAATTATATACTATTTGAGCCAAAAATCTACAGGAGTGGGGAGAGATGGAGGGTTAGAAGCTCCGGTGATGACTGGAAAAAGGACAGTTCTTTTGTTGATAAACGAGGAAGAGTTAGACATTTTGATCGCAAAAAGGTTTCGAGGAAAAAGAGTAAGATGATATCTAATTGGTTTACAATTCAGATTTATTGTTACCTAATACTGGAGTAATGATCAATGGACATATATGCAGATGGTTCTTTAAGGGGTAAAGGGTGGAAATATGGGTCTGGATTTGTTGATGGTATTTTCCCAGTCCTGAGCCCCATTGCTCAGCAAATTCTCAATTTTATGCTCAAGGAAACTGACAGGGAACAAATTTGGGATTCTTTGGATAGTCTTCCACCCACTAATCACTGTTGGGATGATATAGTTAATGTTGCAGTTCAGCTTCGAATCGATAAACAATGGGATCCAATTATACTGGTAATGAGTAATGGCATTTCTTAATATTTTGATATTCAATTCATGGAAATGAACTTTCAAACAATCCATGTTTATGTTTGGCTTGTCTTGTATACGCATAAATGTACAGTCCAACTATCAGCTTAGAATTTTAGTTGAGATGGAACACATTCTTCAATTTGTCTGTAGTAATAATAGTCTGCACTCTGCAAACACTCCATTTGTGAGTTTTTTCTGGCTGTATTGTCCAATCGCAGCCCGATTAACTGTATTTAAGAAATTGTGATTTGCTGCATTTTGCTTATAGATGGGTGTTTCCAGATTTGTGAATGGGTACTGAATAGGAGTTCCTTCAAGGCAGATGTGATTTGTTTCAATCTGCTGATAGATGCTTATGGGCACAAGTCACTTTCTAGAAGGGCAGAATCTATGTACATGGAGCTTCTAGAATCTCGATGCATGCCAACTGAGGATACATATGCGCTTCTTGTAAAAGCTTATTGCAAATGTAAGCAGCTCGCGAAGGCCGAAGCTGTCTTTTCTGAGATGCGAAAGAATCGCCTTCCCCCGAGTATGTTTGATTGCTGTCTTTCTGTTTCCATTTATGCATATTAGACAGTGCATTGGAGTGCATTTGTATCCTCATAATTTTCGAAATTTTTTAAGGAATTCTTCTAAGGCTCAGGGGATTTTGATCTCTTAGGTTGTTGCAGGTACAGTTGTATATAATGCATATATTGATGGGCTGATGAAGGCAAGAGAACCCGAAAAGGCTGTCGAGATCTTCCAGAGGATGAAGACGGAGAACTGTCGCCCATCGACTGACACTTACACCATGTTGATCAATTTATATGGAAAGGTAAGAGAATTTTGTTTTCTGTTTGGGGATTTGGTAACCCTTAGTACAACCTGAATGACACTGTCTGTCGTTTGTACAGTGTGGACCGAACAGACAGATTGAATTCAATCAATTAACTAGTCTAACTCATAGCCTTATAAACTCGTATGTTTTCTCTTATATGGGACTCTCTTAACAATTTCTGAAATGATGAGTAACTCCTTTGGAATGCTGCACAGGAGAATAAATCTTACATGGCCATGAAAGTGTTTGATGAAATGAGGAGCCAGAAATGTAAACCGAATATCTGCACCTACACAGCTCTAGTGAATGCTTTTGCCAGGGATGGTCTATGCGAAAAGGCTGAAGAAATCTTTGAACAGATGCAGGAAAAGGGGCTCGAGCCCGACGTCTATGCCTATAATGCCCTAATGGAAAGTTACAGGTCACTCCACAAACCTTCTTAACCTGTTCTGTTCTTGATATAAAAATGCCTTAAAAGCTACATAACTACTGAAGCCTTTTGTTGTAATTTCAAAGAAGACGTATTTGCTTAGAGTAATGCCTTCGCTTTACAGTCGTGCAGGTTATCCTTACGGTGCTGCTGAAATTTTTTCTCTGATGCAGCACATGGGTTGCGAGCCAGACATAGCCTCGTATAATATCATGGTAGATGCTTATGGGCGAGCAGGTCTTTATGAGGGTAAGTAACTAAGTAAACCTTGGCTAATAAGAACAGAGATTTTAGTATTCTGAGCTACTTTGATGTATGAGGAATTGAGAATTATGATTATTGGTTCAGATGCACACGCTATATTTGATGAGATGAAGCGGCTAAGAATAGCCCCGACGATGAAATCCTACATGCTACTCCTATCAGCCTACTCGAGAACCGGGAATGTTTCACAATGCGAGGATATTGTGAAGCAAATGCACAGCTCGGGGATCAAACCAGACACATTTGTTTTCAACACCATGCTAAACCTGTATGGTCGTCTAGGCCAGTTCGCGAAGATGGAACAAGTCTTGGCCGCGTTGGGAAGTGGACCATACGTAGCCGATATCAGCACATACAACATCCTGATCAACTCATATGCCCGCGCAGGGTTCATCGAGGACATGGAAGAGGTTTTCGGGTCACTTACTGGTAAGAACTTGAAGCCTGATGTTGTGACCTGGACATCTCGGCTAGGGGCTTATTCGAGGAAGAAACTGTACGACAGATGTCTCGAGATTTTCGAGGAAATGATCGATGATGGATGTTACCCGGATGACAAAACCGTTAAGGTGTTGCTGGCTTCTTGTTCAAGTGAAGAACAGATTGATCAAGTCACCACTGTTATGAGAACAATGCACAAACATCCTGCTGCCATGGAGCTGGTTTGAACAAGTGGCAACTTCTTCCTGGACAGATGGCTTGGGTTGAGTTATGATTATGATTTAGCAGATGGTTTTGGACTTTGTTATATACCACACTAGGGTTTTGGTAGTGTAAAGAAAAAAAGCAAAGTTGTAATTTTGGCCAATTGAGTTATTGGGTAATTATCCTTAGTTCTTGTGCATGTTCATATTTCATTAGGGAATTTTTTCATCCCTAGTTCTTTGGTAGTTGTTATTTTTGTCTCCAATTATTGTGCAAAATGTCTTGAGATGAAAAATACTAGTTATCCCTGAATTATTGACATCTAAGAACTATGGGTTAAAGAGCAATCTAGATAAATACTTTTAAGGATCAAATACAAACATAATCTATGAATAGAACAAGGTGACAAATTTACTTGCTAACGCGTCCGTTGATCAACCACGAGATACCTACATTCTAGAACAACCCACCATGGAGATCTTAGAGGCTCTGGATGATGACCATATCGGCTTTCCCGTATGGAGACAAATGAGCTAACCACAATTTAGGTGCCCATTGACCTTACACAATAACTTACTAGTTTTGGAGCGTGCTGATAACTTGTTGTAATTGTATGCCTGTTGGTCGTTGCAACTGTATGCCATTGACCTTTAGCTCCTAACCAGTAAATTTCAAGTAGTTGCAAAGTATAAAACAAGAAATAGCAACATAGAGACTAGAGACAAATTGACATGGATAAGAGTCAAAAGGTTTCATTACACTGTCCATTGTATATCATACAAGAGGTTATATATAATATATAATATTAAATAATAAATTATAACGAAAAACATAATGAGAACATAAATATGTCCGTTACATAATAATAGTGTCCACTAATCATATTATTTATAACACCTAGTTTATTGAGTTAATGGATTTTGATTTATACACACCAACAATTGAGTCTACCCAATATACATTTTTTTTTTAATATTCACCAACTAATATTCTCCAAAGCCAAAAAGCCACAAGTTGTACATGACAAATTATTATGTGGACTCGATTAATCTTGTAAGGTGGACCCAAATATAAAATACACAATTTACATACTGAATATTTACAATTTATATATTGAATGTTCACAATTTACATACTAAATGTTCACAATTTGCAATATGTAAATTGTAAACATTCAATATGTAAATTGTGACTGATTCACAATTAAACATCCAAAATTTAAAAATATGTCAAAATTTAGCCTAAATCATTTTTCACTAAAATGCCTTCATTTTTTCAGTTAACAAAAAATGTTTTCATAGATTTTACTATTGCATCTAAGGAGTCATTTTACAGGTTTGGACCCTAAAATTAAAAAAAAATAACAACGGCTCGAGACCTCGACGGCTTCTCCAGTCTCACGATTCCACAGACCACAGAGGCACAGACCTGAGACCCCGTTCTCAGCTTCTGCTTCTCGCCGACCTGAGACGGTGAGACCACGTCGCCACGATTCGTCGATTCCTCTGCTCTCGGCTCCTGCTTCTCGATTCCACTAATCCACTCCACTGCTCCCCGTTTCCGGCCGACGTCCTCGCTCCTCTCCGCCTCTCCGGCCGACGACCTCGCCCCTCAGGCCTCACCTCACTGCCTCAGCCCTCACGCTCTGTAAGTCTGTAATATGTTATTTTATTTTTTTTATACTGTTTATACTATAGAGAATTTTTTTCTTTAATTTGTTTAATTTTATACTGTAAGTCTGAAATTTTATCATATCAGTTCGTATGCCAGTGTCCAGTGATTCTATAGAGAAATAATCCAATGTGTTATTGAGTTATACTGCCAATGTTGAGTGTTGTACTATTATGTATGATTCAATTTATATCAATTATATGAATGCGAGCACTGAGGCCTTGCAGTGAGTATGTCTAAATTCTAATATTGTTTTGATTGTGAGGATTGTGAGCAGTGACGCAGTGAGTATGTCTAGATTTATTAGAGTGTGCCAGTGAGGCAGTGAGCAGTGGGGCAGTGAGTATGTTTTGAATGTGAGGATTGTTTTGAGTGATGATTTATTACATGATTGCTTAGTGTCGTATGTTGAAAAAGATATTTTTGATTTAAGTTTCAAATAAAGCAATTCTACACTTAGAGAGCGTAGAGGAGTATTATCCCGTAGTTCATCATAGACCTTGTATTATATTTTATAATGTATTTTATTTTAACAATCTTATTTGTATTTAATATTTTGTATTTGAACCTTGTATTTGAATATTTTTGAATTCATTTGACCTTTGCTTCTTCGCCCCCACTCAAAACAAAATCCTGGCTCCGTCCCTGGTTGCAGACTCGGTTTTTGTTTACTTCCTGCTCAAAGGATCTTGATTTCATAAGTTTTTTCTTTTCTAGGGTTTTAAAGAATTCAACTGTTTCCAACTTTGTTGTTCGTATATTGCTTTAAATTTAATCTCTGGAGCTCTGTGTCTTTTAGGGTTTTGAGATTTTGGGGACAAAGTCAGTCAATTCTCCCTTTTTGGTATGGAGAGGTCAAAAAAGTTTGCTTTTCTGTTTTTCTCTCTTTTCCCCTTTAATTTTGATTTTCTGCTAGGAATTTTGATAATGTAATTTCATTGGTTAGGATGTGCTAATCAATAGGAAGATGATCATTTAAGGAAGTTAGATTTATATTTTGGGCTTTGTTCTTTCCATTTTGTTCCCATAAAACCTCTTTTCTGATATCAGAGAAACAACTCAACAGTGTTGGAGATGGCGGCCACAACCCAGGCCTTTAGTGGCAATTTGAAGGTAAGCATCTTCTTTATCTCTCTTTCCATTCTTGCATCTTCTTACTATTGTTTCTGAATGTTTTTTTTTTACTATGATAGTAGTACACTTCAAGGACGATCGCAAGGTGTTTGTGATATTTACTCTGTTAATAAACTAGATTATGTAGCTCAAATTTCTCTTGGGATCACTATGTTAGAGTGTAGATTTTTTTTGCTGATTATGGACTGCTTGGAAAGATGTAAAGTTTGGTGCTTGGAAATTTCAACGTTTTGCGCTCTGTTTGCTAAATAGGAATTTCCTTTTCCCCCCTTGCAATCCCACTAGCCTGGGAAACTGATATAAGAATATTTGTTACTACAGAAAGCGCTTGCTGGCTTAAGGCGAATCGATCTGGAAGGCTTAAGGTGGAGAGTATTTGATGCCAAAGGCCAGGTTGGAATGTGCTCTCCCTAGTCATAGGTGATAGATACTTCAATGGCAGTTTTATTAATTGATGGATGTTTCTCATCCAGGTTCTTGGGAGGCTGGCATCTCAAATATCAACTGTGGTTCAGGGTAAAGATAAGCCAACTTACGCGCCTAACTGGGACAAAGGTGACATGTGCATTGTGATCAATGCAAAGGATGTTTGTGTCACCGGAAGGAAACTCACTGATAAGTTCTACCGATGGCACACTGGGCAAGTAGCAGTCTTTTTTTTTTTTTTTTACTTTTAGAATTATTAGTATAACTTTCAAAATTTAATGGTTGGTTTAGATGGTTTATTATCCTTTTGTGTATGAACTGTGGATGGTATTGAGTCTCATACTATCAATTATTTGCTTTCATAGGTATATTGGACACCTGAAGGAGAGGAGTTTAAAGGACCAGATGGCCAAGGATCCCACAGAAGTCATTCGCAAAGCAGTTCTTCGCATGCTTCCAAGAAACAAATTGCGTGATGTAAGACATACATAGGCACGATAATTTCTAATTTGTTTTCTGTCCTATTTCCGCACTTTCAAAGAAAATAGAACTGTTATAAGGGAATTGCTGCAATTTATGATGTCTGCCTCTTTTTAATGTTATTTATTTACACAAAGATAACCAGCCTGATTATATACTCCTAGGTTTCTGTATAGTGAAAGAAAATAGACATGCTAGCTGAGGTTGTGTTACTTACTACCTTGATTTCACATTTTCAATGTGTAACAATGTAAATGATAGCTAATTCTGAGTCTCTGAAACTGATACTATATTTGGTTGCAATAATCATATTTTTTGCATGCTCTCACTCGACACCATTATCTTTTGCTTTCCAGGATCGAGATCGCAAATTGAGAATATTTGCAGGCAGTGAGCATCCCTTTGGCGACCATCCTCTAGAGCCTTATGTGATGCCACCACGGCAAGTGCGTGAAATGCGACCTCGTGCTAGGCGGGCCATGATTCGAGCTCAAAAGAAGGCTGAGCAACAACAGGGGGGAGCTACAGTTTCAAAGATGGGCAAAAGGAAAGAGGTGGAAGCAGCAGAGAACAATGCATGAGTTTTAATTTTGCCAATTTTACATAGCTTTCTGTAACTACCATCAAAATCTTAGATGGGTACTAGCTGTTTTAACTTTTAAGTACTGAAATTTGATCTCAAATGACTCCAGCTTGGAATTTGAAAGTGATTTCTAATTGTTATATGCAACTTATTTACTTTCTGTTACCATAGTTAACATTTTTTGTATATGTAAATAAATAACTTGATAATTGCTAACACATAATATGATAGCTACAGATACAGAAATTTTCAACGATAGGTACAGAATATTTCAACTACAAATATAGAAGGCAAGGTAAACCCTAGTTCATGCTATTGTGAAAAATGTCTTTGGATGAAAGCTACTAATTATCGAAGAAAAATAACATTTACCTAAAAACCAAGGGTTAAAGAGCCACATAGATAAATACTTTTAAGAACGAAATATAAATACAATTAAAAATTGAATACGAAGATAATAATTACCCAAAAACTTATATACGAAAATTGTAATATTTCTAAAGAAAAACCAAAAATTAGTTGATTGAAAAGGATCATATGCAATTTGACTGATTGTTACTTTGTTAGGTGTCTGCCAAGCACCTTGTGCTCAATTGGCATGTAGTGGTCACCCTCAGATGGGAGGTCATGAGTTCGAGTCTTAGTGGAGGACATCTCGAAATTGACTCTTTGTGCTTCAATAGGTTGAGAAAAAGTATTAGGGAGTTAATGGATTTTGATTTATACATACCAACAACTGAGTCTATTAGGATTTAGGACTCAATGTATTTCAGTCAAATTTCCTATTTTAATTTTCCTATGATTCCCCTATCATAGTCTTCCAATTCTTCTAGTCTTTCTGGAATTTAATCTGTATCTTTGGATTAACTCATTAAATACAATTGGATTTTTCTTCTCTTAGACAAGCTACAAGTTATTAGTTTACCGTGTCTTTCTGGATTATCTCATTATATATATTCTGTAATCTGTATCTTTAGACTCATTATATATATATCCTGTAATCTGTATCTTTGGGTTAACTCATTTAATACAATTCATACAGTTATCATTGAGTCTACCCAATCTTTATTTATTTTTAATTTTTATTTTTTATAAATGTTCACCAACCAATTTTCTCCAAAGCCAGAAAGCCACTAGTTATACATAGTGCCATAGTGGATGTGGACATGTGGTGGGTAGAAAAGCATAAATTCTTTTTTCTCTTTAATTTGGTATTTTTTAATGTTATCACTTTTTTTTGGTGATGTTTAAAAAGGTACATATGAACTAAGATAAATTTTAATGAATATAGAGAATTTTGCATGAACTAAGAGAAATTTTTTAATGAGCTTGATTACCACAACATCTCATCTTATCAAGTGACTCTCTCAAACGAAAAGTTATGAACATATACTGTATTATAACATAGTCAATAGTACTTAAAAAATATTTTATTGAGAATGTAAAAGTTTTAATTTATTAAAAATTATCTAACTTATTGAAAACGTAAATGTCTTATTGGCAAAATGATGTTGATATTGTAAATTTATTTAAAAAAATACATTTGATTTTACTGAGAGGATATGATAGGATACACACAATTTTATATATGTAAATTTATATAAAAAAATACATTTGATTCATTCATACCAATATCTATATTAATGAATAAATCAAATCAGTTGCTCAAAAAGAGGGAATTTTTATCTCAAAAATAGGAAGCTGGGAGCTATCAAGTATTCAAGTGCAGAGTTGACGGCATATTCAACATTTCAACGTCACTCCAAACTCACCAACTTCCTGTTGATTGCTGAAAGGAGGGTTTGTTGGCACATCGATCTGCGAGTCGGTAAGCCACCACCTTTTGTTTTGTTTTTTTCTTTATATTTTAATTTCCCACATTTTATATGAATCTGCGTTTGTAATTCTCTCTAACTCTCAATCTCTCCCCCACTTTTTCCCACATTCAGGAGTTGTAGCCCTTCAGGAACAAAGGGCGGCGAGCTTTTTTTTTTTTCTGTGTGTACTCGAAGCGGCGGTGTGAGTAAAGATGGCTATGCGGGTTTGGGCTTCAAGGGCTGCTTCTTACCTTAGGATCTCGGCCTTCCCCAGAGGCTTTGCTACTGGTAAAGACTCTTTCTTTCTGTATTTTAGGTGGTGGGGATCAGACTTTATTTGGGTTTCTCTGGGTTGGTTGAATCTTAGTTATGGGAACTGCTTGATCTGTTGTTTTCTTGAATAAAGATCCGATTTTTGAATATGGGTTGTGCTTATTGCTATGTCGTAGATCACTTAATAGATTAGTTGTCCATGAGGAAATGAAATTTTTCTTTGATGCGTGTGTGTGTGTATATTGCTTCTAGTTTAGCCAAAGATTTCTGAGAGGAATCTTTGGCTGCAGCCATTATGTGATTTATGTCTGTCCCATCAACTGCAACAGATTTGGTCTGGTGCCTAAACTCCTTTGATCTCTCATCAATTTCTGGAACAGGAAGCATTCTTGGCTTCTTTCCCAATTGATTAAGTTCATTTGTGTGGTCAAACACTATTTCAGCAAGAGCATTCTTAAACAGCCTAATTCCACCTTCACTGCTCCTGATAGGCTCTTCACTCCTTAGTCACCACAATAGACTTGAATCTTTTTATTTCCTGATACATGTTGATTTTTGTCTTTTAGTGTGTTGACAAAATGTGGATCATTACCCTTCCTATGTTATTGTTTTGTGAGGGTTCCTTAACTACTAAACATGCTCTAAAGTTTCTTGAACTTTAATTGTTGATTTTCTTTGGCCACTCCACTTTTAGTTCCAACAGTTTTAATTGCTCAGCGCTTTTATACATGGTTGCTATTTCAAATGCCTTTGATTGTTTTATGAGTTTAGCATAAGTACACGTTATGTGAGTACATAAGCAGAAAATGTCCTTATCCAAACTGAGCCTTATTGTCTTGTGAATGATATTTCCTATGCTAAATTTTGTCAAGGAGATGTGTACATCATATGGATTCTTAAAAATTTAACTGATGAGTAGATATTTGGTCTTAATGTGTGAGAACAGTTTGACCTAAAAGATGAAGAAATTAAATAGTCAAGAGTGTGGGAAAAGCCCTTTCGTAATTTCATGAATATATTCATGATTGGTTTCCTTTTACTGTTTGGTGCAGTTGTCAAGGATTTAAAGTATGCAGACACCCATGAATGGGTTAAAGTTGATGGTAGTTCTGCCACTGTTGGCATCACCCATCATGCTCAGGATCATCTAGGCGATGTTGTCTTTGTTGAGTTACCGGAAGTTGGGGTTGACGTGAAACAGGGCTGCAGTTTTGGGGCTGTTGAAAGTGTTAAGGCGACCAGTGATGTCAATTCTCCTGTTTCTGGCAAGGTGGTTGCAGTTAATGAGAAACTCAACGACTCCCCCGGTCTGGTATGTTTCCGAAGTTTGTAGTGTTTAAGATTCTTCAACAATAAAGAATTGCGTCATTGTGTTGTACTCTTTTGCTAGAACTGAATAGTTTGCTTTCAAATTGTTGCTGATTTTTTTGGGTGATATTCACAAGTGAACATTTTGGACAATCATCAAAATGGCTATAGTATTATTGTGACAACAAATAGGATATATTTATTAGGGGGAATGACATATTTGGTCCTTAAGTTCTACCGGTATGACTCGGTCCCTCAATTATTGTCTTGGTTATCTTTGAAGTGTCAAGCACCTTGTGCTCATATGACATGCAGTGACTCTCCCGTATAGGAGGTCATGAGATC
>NXFB01000038.1:316370-331232 GCA_002525835.2 Ipomoea batatas | reverse complement strand
GGATCCGCCACTGGTCGTTTCTGAAGATGGAAATTATTGGCCTCATTATCCTTGAGAGTCTCCGAGTGCGACTGATCAAGCTGGCGCTTGACAGTATCCAGTCCAGATGACGCAAAGCCCCTCAGATTAACATCGTGAAGTCTGCATAGGCACTGAACTCTTCTTCCATCCCCTCTTATGTTTCGACCATATCAGTGGAGTAGCATTAAAACGAAGTGAACTTGAACTCGAAGTGGCTGTGAGACTCGCAGGCGGATTTGTTAGGGCTCGCCGGTGCCGAAGGTGAAGTCTCCAGAAATCTCGCCGCTGATAGCTTCCTCATCGACCTCTATTCTCTCTTCCTCAGCTCTTTCTGATCAGTCTGCTAGCCTGCTAGGACATGGTTCAAGTGTTGAACTGTGACAGAACTTGGGTTGCACTTCACATTGGCGGGATTTTCGGAACGAAAATCTGTAAATTTCCGCGGAACACTGGAAGTTAAGCTGGATGAGCATGTAGTCATCATGGGCTAGGCCATGTGGGACAAAGCCCTCAATGAAGCCCATTTAAAACCTCTCTACTTCTCTAGAGATGTAAGAAAGTAAGAAACTAAGAAAAGCCCAATTGTTATGCCGTGGACCTGAGTCTACATTCACATACACTATACTCTACATTCACACTTTGTAAACTCCACATTCACATACACTATACTCTACATTCACACTTTGTAAACTCCACATTCACATACACTATACTCTACATTCACATTTTGTAAACTTTACATTCACATTTTGTAAACTCTACATTCACACATTACATAATTATATGATACTCTACATTCACACTTTGTAAACTCCACATTCACACATTACAAGATTATATGTTTAGTAACTATATTACCACTGTTATGCATTCACACATTCAAAACTCTATATTCACATGTCCTATACTCCATATTCACAACTTAAAAACTTCACATTCACACATTACAGGGCTACAAGTTGCTAGAACTTCTTAACTCTATTACAGATTCACACATGCATAACTCTACATTCACGATTTCTATGTTCTATATTCACAATTTGAAACCTTCACATTCACACATTTCTGGGCAACTCTACATTCACACAATCATAACTGTACATTCACGATTCCTATACTCTACATTCACACTTTGAAACATCTACATTCACACATTTTTGGACAACTATATATTCAGCAATATGTTTACTAAAAAAAAAAGAAAGACAAAAACGACGTAGTTTTGGACCCAAGTGGTCCACCTTGCAATGTGGACCTGGATCCACAGCATAATTTGCCTGAAAAGCCTTACTTGTTCCCAACATCTTGAAAACAGGCCTACATAGGTCGTTATGTTATGGACCAGTCAACCTTATAAGGTGAATCAAAGTCCATATTTATAATTTTAGAATTCTATATTCATAATTTTAAAACTTTATATTCATAATTTTAAAATTTTTTATTCACAATTTTTTATCGCAATATATAAAATTATATTACTCAATATTCACAATTTTTAAACTTTATATCTACAAGTACAGAACTATATATTAACAATTATAGAACTCTATATTCACAATTTTATAAAGTTTAATATTTTAATTCTATGTTCACGTTCAATAAATCAAATATTATATGTCATTTGATATCATAACATTCCATGAAAAAATAGTAGGACTTGGTCAATAGCGTGTTTCTAATATTTTATATTCCACAAGAAACGACGACATAACGACATGAATTTTCAAAGATTTCATCTAGCTATTCAATTTTAGTAGGTCTATAATCAATGTATATAAGGGTATTTGATAAATAGTTGTTAGTGGATAGTTAGTAAAGTATTATATTTTTTTTTATAAGTATTTTACTTTCTCTCATAAATAATAACCAATCAATTTATTTAGGATTAATATTGCATTTTTCTCATAAATGACTGTTCAGCCTCAAAATATTTTATTTACAATTTTAAAATATTAGATTTTTGGAAAATGACACTTTTGACCCCTACATTGTTTAACTTTTGAAAAGTTAATCATTTTAAGTTAATTTGAATAAAGTTAACTCCTTAATTATTCATAATGTTGCACTTTTAGTTCCTAAGTGTCGCATTAACATGTGAGGTTATTTTTGTCATTTAGAATCAACATTCACTATTAAAAATGGTGTTTACATGAAGAAAATGAAACTTTTGCCATAAATTTTTCCTGAAAATATTACATTTTTCTTTGTAAATAACAAACAATTTATTGCTAAGCATTTTGTGCTCAAATGGCATGTAGTGGTTTTCCCATATAAGAGTTCATGATGTCATATAAATGGGTGAGTATCAATAAAAGTTAAACAATGATTAACTTTTCAAAAAAAAAAAAACAATGTAGGGGTCACCCATTTTATTGATACTCACCCATTTTCTTGACATTAATGTCAAGTCATTAATTCAATAAGTGAATTTCCTTGTAATAACAAAAATCAGTTTTCTTTGATAGAGTCGTAATAGTAATTGAGAAAGAAAAGTCCAAGTAACTCTCCAATGGATCGATCAATCAATCGTTATATCCTGCACCACGGTGCATATAGCAATGTGTACCCAGATTTCAAAACTACGTCGTTTCGATGTTAGTGGACGCGGACGCGAATGACTCCAAGAAATTCATTATCTATAATACACATAATCATTATCTAGAATACACAGAACGTTTTCCTATAATACACAGAATGTTTGCCCAGAATACACAGAATATTGACACAAAATACACAGAACTCATCCTCCTAACATTCGAATGCACAAACACATCACAAACTGTGTTAATAACATGAAAACACAAAATATTGACACAAAATACACAGAATTCATCCTCCTAAACATTCGAATGCACAAACACTTCACAACATGTGTTACTAATATGAATACACAACACGGTTGTCTAGCATACACAGAATGATTGTCTGTAATACACAGAACGATTACTTAGAATACACAGAATATTAACATAAATACACGGACCGACCGAAACGGAAAACGTGATTTTCAAAAAAAGGAATGCTCAAAACGACGTTGTTTACGTACGTGGTGCACATTGCTGTGTGCACCACGGTGCACGGTATAATTTGCCCCGATCAATGGTCTTCAAGCAAGAGGAACGCAATACAAGCTAAGCTAAGGTACCAAAAATGGAGTGGATGAATCTTGATGTAATGAAGGAGGTGGTGTTCTTCCTACTGATTCTATGTTCCCCGCCCTCAATTGCTCTATCGGATTCGGACACTCTGAAACAAGGTGGTGTGGTGAACGCGTCTGATGAATCCACTTTTCTTGTTTCTGCCAACAAGACTTACACTTTGGGATTCTTTACGCCGGTGAGAACCAAGAGGACCTATTTAGCAATACGGCTCGCCAAATATGATTGGATTAAACCGGTATGGATAGGCAACAGAGACGCACCTCTCCCCACAATTTCTTCTGCCAGCCTTCACATAGATGCTTCCGGGAGATTGATACTCGCACATAATGAGGAACAAGGCAACTCTAATTACCTGCTTTCTTCAAAGCAAACTAGCCTTAATGTCACAGCAACTTTACTGGATTCCGGCAACTTGGTGCTCCGGGAGATCAACACCGATGGTTCATTCGGGGAGGAATTGTGGAGTAGTTTCGACTATCCCACGGATACCCTTTTGCCGGGGATGAAGTTAGGAGTCAACCATAGAACGGATAGGAAATGGAGCCTTATATCATGGCGGGACAACGATACGCCTGCGTCAGGGGCATATAGTCTAGAGTGGGAACCAAGCAAGCGACGACTGGTTATAAAGTATCGAGGAGTGGTTCACTGGACTAGTGGAGAGTTGATGACTGCTTTTAATTTCCAGCACATCCGAGCCAGTCAAAACTATAAATTCGTTAACATTTCGACCAAAGAAGAAGAGCATTTCAGCTACCTATTCACGTTTAATCCATATTTGCTTCAGTTTCGTTTACGTGGATTCGAGTTTCTTCTCCAGGGTTGGAGATTGGACGCTTTAGGCATTTTGAGCATAACATCTGATGATGGGTCGATTATGGAAGTGGGCGAGTGCTACGGGTTCGAGAATGAAACTCAGCAGTCAAAAGGGTGCGAGCTACGAGTTATGGGAACAACCCAAGTGCAGGGGTGATGGTCAGACGTTTGAGTTAAGGTCCGGGAGATTTGTGTATCATACTGAAAATGGAGCCCTACAAATCCAAGCCATAACCACTCAGAATTCTAGTGATGATAGCCCCAGTGGCTGCAGGGAATATTGCTGGAATGACTGCGACTGCGTTGGTTATAGGAGGATTAGGAGCAACAGTGAGGGGTTGTGTGAGTGCTGGATGGGAACATATTTGCAATTTGATGAGGACACCACTGGTAATGCGGTGGAACCTGTATATGTTCTAAACCGTCCAGCTAAGGGTAAGTCAAGAATTAAGAAGTGGATATGCCGGATTCTTATACCCACAGCAATATCCCTACTCCTGCTAGGCTTGCTTCTATTGTGGTGGAGACGGAGAAAACAAGGTACTCTTCAAATCCATCTTTAAATTTATTATAGAGTAAATTGTCATTTTTGTTCCGATGAGGCGATGACTATTGGGGTCTTGTTAATGACAACAATAATAAAGGTATTTTAGTATATACAGTAATATCTATTCGGGAATATCTATTATATCTATTCGGGAGTATTGAACTATGTACAGTAATATGTTGTTTAATCATCTATTTAAATACATTCTAACAGAGGAAGCAAGAAAGGAGCAAGAACTAAAGGATTTATTCACATTAGATGATTGTACTGATATTCATGAATTCAACAACGGCGAAAATGTCAATATTAAAGTTTTCAGCTACGAATGGATTGTAGCTACAACAAATAACTTCTCACTTAAATGCAAGTTAGGACAAGGCGGATTTGGAATGGTTTACAAGGTATTTTCTTTCATTTGAAAGTGATAAGATTTCTTGGTGGCTTGATGATTATGTTTGGTTGATGAAGCAAGAACTGATCATAGAAACTTTAATTTGGTATTAGGGAGTAACACCTGAAGGACAAGAAGTAGCTATAAAACAATTGTCAGAGAGATCAAAACAAGGAATAGTAGAGTTCAAAAACGAGGTGGTATTGATTGCTAAACTCCAGCACACAAATCTTGTAAAGCTGCTTGGATTTTGCATTCACAAGGATCAAAAGATGCTCATTTACGAGTTCATGCCAAATAAAAGTTTAGATTTTTACCTCTTTGGTAATTGCTCCTACTTTATTCACTTGAGTGCATTTTTTTCCAATTAATTGGTAGTCCATGTATTCTCTACACTTATGCATATCAACTCTCTAGTTCTAAATTTAACACCCGTGATAATGCACAGATCCAAACCCAATTGGGTATTTGTCTTGGAAAAGACGCCTCAACATCATTGAAGGAATTGCACAAGGCTTACTTTACCTTCACATGTATTCAAGAGTTCGAATCATTCATAGAGACATGAAAGTTAGCAACATACTACTTGATGAGAATATGAATCCAAAAATTTCAGACTTTGGAATAGCCAAGATACTCAAGCAAAATACCACGGAAGCAAACACGATGAGACTAGTTGGAACATTGTAAGTAAGAAGATATTTATTGGTTTGCTTAATATTTCCTTCATAACCTAATGTGTATTATTTGTTATAAAACAGTGGTTACATGGCACCTGAGTATGTCTTGCATTGTGTGTTTTCTATGAACTCGAGGATGGCCCCCTGAATTTGGTAGAACATGTAAGCCCTAATACAACTTTAAGCACTTGGTTTCATGTTTGCAATGTAATTGCTTGCAACCATTATTGTTTGGCCACATTGCAGGCATGGGAGTTATGGAACAAAGATGCAGTTTTACAGCTAGTGGATCCATCATTAATAAGCAATTTGTGTGGCAATGAAGAACAGTTGCGTAGATGCATCAATGTAGGACTACTATGTGTAGAAGATTCTGCTGTCGACCGACCATCCATGGCTGATGTGGTTTCCATGTTTACCAATGAGAATTTGACATTGCCAAAGCCCAAAAAACCTGCATTTGTCTCGAGATTCAGTGTGGGTGACACATCTCAAGATGGCCCATCAAGAAAGTTCACAGTGAATGAACTCTCTATTTCCACCATGGAGGCAAGATAGTTCTGCGATTTGGTGAACTTCCCTCAGCAGACTCAAAGTGGTAAATTAGTATTGACAAGAATTAAATTCATGATTTTTAATTTTGATAGATAATCATTTTCCACATATTAGTCCACATTTTTCAAGACAATCATGTGTTTATACTTAATTAAGGATACACGTAAATGAGTTTATCTCTTCTATCAGGAATACCGTACCGATCAGATCATCTTCAAGGATATTACTAATCAAAGGTGGGGGCATCAAAAACTATAAAGCCCAAGATTTCGTTCAGTGGGAGGCTTGTCATGTCATCAACCACTTTATTTTTTTGTTACGTACTTATAAATGTGCTTAACCTCCACAAAAGTGAATGAGATGAGAATAATGTTATTAATTTCAAAAATAATATTATGTGCATTTTCACTTTTTATTCTAAGTTGTACTCTATTGACTTGGTTTGACTGATGATTAAAAAAAAACACTACAATATAGTGTATATGAACAATAATACAGTTGTCATTTTCCTTATCTAAACCATAAATATTGTAGAAAACTACCAGATTACACGTGCATTGCACTTAGCACACAAAATTAGACGCTGATTAGTTTTTAAAGCCCATTCCCAGAAAAAAAAAAAATCCAAATATACGAAACAGCCATGAAAGGTGACGAAAACTTAGCTTTAAACACAGTTTAGATCTGCCAATTTCTTCAACCCAATCCTCTCTTCACAAATTAGGCATGGAAATACTGCTCTTCCTACTGATTTTGTGTTCCGTGGCCTCAGTTGCTTCGTCGCTGACGAACAGTATGAAACAAGGTGAGATGTTGAATGCCTCTGAATCCACGTTTCTTTGTTTCCTCCAGCAAGATTTTCACCTTAGGGTTCTTTGTGGAGGAGAGGACCAACATGACTTACTTAGCAATATGGTTCACCGAAAGAATTATGGATGAAAGGCCGATATGGATAGGCAACAGAGAAGCGCCTCTCCCATCGAATTCCTCTGCTAAGCTTCTCATAGATGCGTCTGGGAGATTGATACTCACGCACGATGAAAGACAAGGCAACCCTTACCTGGTTTCATCCAAGCGAACTAGCCGGAATGTGTCACTCACTTTACAGGATTCCGGCGAATTGGTACTCCGGGAGATAAACGCCGACGGCTCATCGGGGCAGGAACTGTGGAGCAGCTTCGACAGCCCCACGGATACACTTTTGCCGGAGATGAAGTTGGGAGTGAACCATAGAACGGGTCGGAAATGGAGTCTCACATCATGGGTGAACGATAATTCGCCGGCGGCCGGGGCGTTTAGTCTGGAATGGGAACCAATCAAACAGCGACTGGTTATCAAGCACCGAGGAGTGGCCCATTGGAGCAGCGGAGAGCTGAAGAATGCGACACATTTCCAGCACTTATTCTTGGACTACGGCGTCATGAAAAAAGTCCAATTCCTCAACATTTCGACAAAAACAGAGGACTATTTCAGCATTGCAGTCAAGCTCAACCGATCTAATATTCCACGTGAAGTACCAGCGGGGATGGATTATCGTGTCGTGCCTTTGAGGCTGGACCCTCGGGGCCTCCTGTACGACACCATCTACACTTTCCAATTTATTGACGCCGGCGAGTGTTACGGGTACGAGAACAAAGCGCAGGAATCAAAAGGGTGTGAGATTTGGAACCAACCGGTGTGCAGGGGGGGTGAGCAAACGTTCGAGGAAAGATCTGGGGACTTCTTCAACCACACCCAATCAGGACTCCTAGGCTACACAGAAGACGACTCCACTGCCAGCCCCAGTGACTGCAGAGAGAAATGCTGGAAGGACTGCGACTGCGTTGGCTATTACAGCACCGATGAAGGGTGTACGTACTGGAAGGGAACCTCTTGGCAATTTCAACAGGACAACAGTGGCAAAACAGTAGCGCTCTATGTTCTAAACCGTCCAATTAAAGGTAAGTCTGTTAATACTAATAATATTAAATAGGAAAAAGTGTGAAATAAGGCCACTGAATTTATCTCTTTTGTGTAATTGGGTCATTGAACTTAAAAAGTGTGCAATTCAACCATGCAAAATTTGTACAATTGGACTATTTTTACAAAAATTGTCTAGTAAAATTCAATTATATTACTAACATATATGTATTAAGAGTGACATTTTCTTCTACCATACTAGTTGGGAGTCAATATTGAAATGTTTTAAACTCAAATTGAATTAAAAAATTTTAGAAAAATGTCCTAATTGCACATATTTTACTTGTTTGATGGCTGAATGGCACACTTTTTAAGTTTAATGGCCCAATTGCACAAAAGCGATAAGTTCATGGCCTATTTGACACTTTTTCCTATTAAATATTAACCTAAAAATATTAGAGTTTGTACAATTTAGGATTATTTTGCTCAAAACGATATTGTTTTGAGTTAAATAACCTATTAAAACAAGAGAACAATAGTTAATCGGCCGACTAGGAGGTCTACCCAGCACTTAGGAGACCTAGGTGGTCAACAACTTAAGGCAGCCTAGTCGGTCGCCTAACCGGCCAGCCATCTAGGCCACCATTTAAAGTGATACGCTAGGCGGTCGACCGACGCCTAGCGCCTAAGCGAGGACTAATTCTAGGTGGGATTTTGACAACATTGATTAAAAGTACATTATTTTGTATAATATTTCAATACACGAATAAGATATAGTATATTAAAAATAATTAATTCGATTCTCAAAAAAAAAAAAATTTAATTCGAACTGATAAACCCTATAGTCGGATAAGACTAGCATGAAATCGAATGAGCTGACGCGGTTAACATCCATTGCAGAAGGGAATGAAAGTAGCAGTAACTCAAAGAAGTGGAAATGGATTCTTATACCCATTGTAATAATAGCCACCATAGTCATAGTCCTGCTGGGCTTGCTTCAGTTGCGCCGGAGAAGGAGAAAACGAGGTAATTAGTTTTCATGGATCTATTCACGTACGTTTCTTGAACTGTGTGTAATGGTGTATTGATGTATATATGACCATCAAATTGAAGATATGTTAGCTGAAGAAATCAGAAAAGAGCAACAGCTAAAGGATTTACTCACAATAGAAGAATACACTGATATTCATGAACTCAGCAATGACGAATGCGTTCAGGGTAGCAA
Source organism: Ipomoea batatas (assembly GCA_002525835.2). NCBI lineage: Eukaryota > Viridiplantae > Streptophyta > Magnoliopsida > Solanales > Convolvulaceae > Ipomoea > Ipomoea batatas. The sequence continues at coordinate 321,937 of NXFB01000038.1, read as the reverse complement.
TCTGAAACTCTTTAGCTATGGATGGATTGTTGGTGCAACAAATAACTTCTCACCTGTCAATAAATTAGGACAAGGCGGTTTTGGAAGTGTTTATAAGGTACTCTTTCGATTCGACAATGATGGTTTTATGCTACATGCATGACTTCTTTGTTGCTTAATTAGCTTGGTTATCATGTGTTGTTTAATTGGTGAAGTTATTTTGATATTATTAGGGAGTAACACCGGAAGGACAAGAAGTAGCTATAAAACAATTGTCAGAAAGTTCAAAACAAGGGCTTGTGGAGTTCAAAAACGAGGTGGTGTTGATAGCAAAACTTCAACATACAAATCTTGTAAAGCTAATTGGTTTTTGCATCCATGGCAACCAAAAGATGCTCATCTATGAGTTTATGCCCAATAAAAGTTTAGATTTTTTCCTTTTCGGTAAGTGTTTTATTCCGTTGAATTTCATATTTTTTCATTTATTCTCTACAATTGATTCATCTAAACTCCCTAGTTTTAAACTTATTAACAATGTTTCTTCATAACGCCTAGATCCAAATCAAAAAGAGCAATTGACATGGGAGAAACGTCTCAGCATAATTGAAGGAATTGCCCAAGGACTGCTTTATCTTCACAAGTATTCAAGAGTAAGAATCATTCACCGAGATATGAAAGCCAGCAACATATTACTTGATGAGAATATGAATCCGAAAATTTCAGATTTCGGTATGGCTAAAATTCTCAAGCAAAATTTAACAAATGCGAACACAATGAGATTAAGTGGAACATTGTAAGTCATCAAAAGAAATATATTCATTTATTCTTTTGATTCCTTTTCAAAACACAAGTTTACTTGAAATTAAACTACAAATTGAATTTCTTTCCTAACCTATATATATGCACATTATGTATATACTTCAATTTAAAATAGCGGCTACATGGCCCCTGAGTATGCAATGGAGGGTATTTTCTCTACCAAGTCAGACGTCTACAGCTTTGGAGTACTAGTGTTGGAAATTATAAGCGGCAAGAAGAACAGTTACTTCCGCAGCGAGGATGGGCCATTGAATTTGGTAGAACATGTAAGCCTAATAAGACATTAACCATTTGTTTTTGTGGTTAGTTGCAATATATTTGGTAGCAATAATCACTGTTGTTGCAGGCATGGGAGCTATGGAACAAAGATGCAGTGCTACAAATTGTTGATCCAGCATTAAGCAATATGTGTGGCAAGGAAGAACAGTTGCAGAGATGCATAAACCTGGGACTTCTCAGTGTAGAAGACCTCGCAGTGGACCGACCATCTATGTCCGTTGTTATTTCCATGTTAACCAACGAGAATTTGGCGTTGACAAAGCCCAAGAAACCTGCATTTGTCTCCAGATACGGTGTGGTCCATGGATTTCAAGAAGACAGGTCAGAAAAGTTCACAGTGAATCAGCTCTCCATTTCAGCAATGGAGGCAAGATAGTGTTGCAATTTGAAATGAAATATTTCTACTGAATGTAGTCCATAATGCCAAAATCTCACAAAGTATAGGAATGACCAAGGAGACCGGGTCTTTCGAGGTCCAGAATTTAAGGTTGTGTTTGATTCATGGGCTTATAATATGTTTAATACATAATATGTTAATTATAGAAGGTACATAATTTATGTGCTTGTATTTAATAAATTATGTGTTTGGAGACTACATCTAATATATTATATGTTTTCAGTTTAGTTATAAACACATAATTCATTAATAGAATACATATAATATGTTAATTGCATTTATATAATTTGAATATTATTTTAGATCAGGGTCTACAATGAAATGTGGATCTAGGTTCATGGTATAATTTTACCAAGGTTTAGGAAGATGAGTTTTGTGTATTCTAGGCAACCGTTCTGTGTATTCATGTTAGTAACATTCGAATGTTAGGAGGATGAGTTCTGTGTATTTTGTGTCAATATCTTGTGTATTCTAGGCAACCATTTTGTGTATTCATGTTACTATGTTAGTAACACAAGTTGTGATGTGTTTGTTCATTCGAATGTTAGGATACACATAACATAAGCTCAAGTATTATCTCATATGTTCCATGTTTTTCAAATTTCACAATGTTGTTTAAATATTCATCTTTTGTCGTGTGTGTTTTTGTGACCTAATGAACTTGTGTGTGTTTTTTGTTTTTGCTTCTTCGTTATTGTTTTTGTTGTTGTTCAAATTACACTTATATTTTAGTTTAAAAATAATTGTAATGAGATCCATAACAATACAGCGGACCAGAGTCCATAGTATGACGATTTGAGTTTTATAGTGTGGGCCTGTTTTCTAGTTTCTATACACGTTTTAATTGGGCTTCGTCTGACATGGCCAGCCCATGCTCATTACATGCGTCCAGTTTTCCGTGCCAATTTATAAGATTTTCCTTCCAGAACTCAAAAGTCCCGCCACTGTGATTTGCAACTCAAATCTCTCACAGTTCAACACTTCAACCAGCTCCTAGCACATTGATCAGAAAGAGGCGATGAAGAGATTGACGATGAAGCTATCAGCGGCGAGAACCTCAAGACGGTCGCCGATCTGAGGGACTTTATGTCATCTGGACTGGATACTATCAGTCGCACTCGGAGACTCTCAAGGAGCTTGAGGCCGATCATTTCCATCCTCAGAAACGACTCAGGTCTCTGCCTCTCCTTCACTAACTCTTAGGTGTTTTTATCATTTCTGTTTTGATTTCCTGGCAATTACAGATACATTTAACGATAGACATCTAATATTTGTAGAACAGTTAGTGTGTTAAGGTCGATTAGTTATGTATTCCTATCTTAACTGTAACTAGTCGAGTTCCTGTTACTATTAATTCAAGTCTAGAGCACAGGTTTACTTATGAGTGTCTACCTGCTTAAAATTAAACAATCGAACTTATGAACATATTTGATCTCTCTACACTGTTATCTGGAGGTGAAGATCGAGTTTATGTTGAAATGTCAGATTGGAAATAAATTTGTGGTAGGTGATTGCTAATAATCTTAGATTGTTGCTTATTTGTTCATATTTCAATTTAAAATAACTTTATTGTCATATGAAATTTTCAGTTTGCAAAACATCCAACCCTGTGCTTTCGCAGTCATCGATTGAGTCTCTCAGGATCCGGTCAACTTCGCCTTGCTATTTTGACTGGAAACTTAGGTGAGTAAACTTCTGCTGCACTTGCTTGTTTGTTGTCTGTCTGCTATTTCCATTTCTTGAAGCATGCACATCATCCTAAGGGAATCTACTGTCTTGTCAATTCTCTTGTGTGTGTATGTACAAGTGTAGTACATGAAACCAGAAGTGTCACTCTCTAAATAGTAATATCACATGTAAAGTGGTAGTCACTAGTCAGACCAAGAATAATGAAATGACTGATAGATGTTGATGACAGCTTTTGAAACTCTGCTCACTACTCACCGCAGATTGAAGCCTAAAAACAAGTGAATCTAGGTAACCGTTTGGTCTAGCAAATATTATTTGTTATTCTTAATTTTATTAAATGTCTAAGAGCAACCTCAATAGGAAAGAGATGAGGGAGAGAGAATAAGGAAAAATAGGAAAATAAAATAAAATAAAAAGCACGTCTAATGCAAAAAGTGAAAAAAAAAAAAAGCAAATGAGTTAACGTGCCAGTCAGCGCGTGCTGTATGTTGCAAAACGCGAAGCAATGCGCCTCACTTCTCCACTTACTCTCTCCAGTAAGACCCAGAAAAAATCAACTTCTTGCATGAAGCCTCCAAATCTTCTCTCTCCTCCACATAAATTATGTTCTCCTACAAAACTGAACAAAAAACACTATTGCTATTGCTCTAAGACTAAACTAAATATAAATTGAGTAGTGGATGTTTTTTTATTCAAGACGAAGCTTTTAATTAGTTTGTGTCAGGTACTTTGTGGTCGGATAGTATCATTGTTACTATTGCAAACGGAAGGTCACAGGTTTGAATGTTATCCCAGTTCAAGGGTCGACGTATATTATAGATACTTAGATAGGTTAGCCTTCCTCGTCATTAATATGTTTGCTCGGAACTCTCGGGAGAGTCGATGACTGATTGTAGTCATAAAAAATTAACGGACTCAAATAAAAAAGATTAATAAAAATTAGTAATTTTCAAGTTAATAGGTTTATCAATTTAGTTGAGCTGTCTCGAGATTAGTAGAGGGCAGGGGATTTAGTCATTTAGAGAAGAGGCATTGGCCCAAAATTTCCAACAGGGGCATGATTGTAAATTAGATAGCAACACTGAGTCATGGAGAGACTAGAATCTAAACGTGGAGATACATGGCCCCATAACGGATAAGATTTCTCCTCCAAAAACCTGAACTCTAATCCTTCCCCACCAACCATTTTGGCTTCTCAAAATGCTTAAACCAACTAGGGGAGGAGCAAACCCAATGGAAGCTTGTTCAATTCCTAGAACCTCACCACTCCCGGCCCTAATTTCATCAATCCCAACCAAACATTTCCTTCAATTTCCACTCCCAAAATCAAAGCCAAAACCACACCAATCTTCAACTTCCTTATCCCACTTCACCCTTTCAGCAACCCCAAGAGGCTTCGGCTATGGCACCTCCCAAAAGAAACCCAAAAGGTCCAAAAAGAAGCCCAGAAAAGGCTTCGAGGATGACGATGAAGACGAAGACAACGAAGAAGAAGTGGAGGATGAGGATCGAGGGGTGATTCCGGAAATTGTGACTAATAGGATGATGAGCAGAATGGGTTTCTCTGTGGGCATCCCTCTCTTCATAGGGCTGTTGTTCTTCCCATTCTTTTACTACCTCAAAGTTGGGCTAAAGATCGATGTGCCCTATTGGATACCCTTCATTGTCTCGTTTATCTTCTTCGGCACTGCCCTCTTAGGTGTCAGCTATGGGATAGTGTCCTCCAGTTGGGACCCTATGAGGGAGGGTTCTCTCTTGGGTTGGAATGAAGCTCAGAAGAATTGGCCTGTTTTCTTGCAATCCATCTGGGGTGGCTCCAAAAAGAATTAACAACAACATCTATGATCTACCCAATTTCAACATTTTGGTTTTAATTTGGTTCTAATATTTGCGTTTACTTTATGTATGTTGTTAAGGCAGAGACACCACTATTATGAAACAATGGACAAATATTATTTGATTTCAAATATGAATCTTGTGATGTATATAAGTTCCTTCCTTTCAGTGGTAGAATGAGGTTTGAATTTGGGTTATACTCTGTGTATAGAAGACTGTATAGTTTAGTATTGAGTGTCGAAACTAGATTGGCTTGATTTACTTCGGACTTTTGGGCACGGGACAGGTTCATAAGGTTAACACTTAACAATATAGTTCGACAAAGCTAAAAAACTTAATTAGATTATAAAAAAAGACTTTGAACATATATAATATGATGATATTATTGAATGATTGACCTGACCACGAACAAAATTCCAATTACAAGTAAAGGTTTAAAATGTTGACACTATATTGTTTGATATAAGGTGCAATACTACTATGTTTATAAATCATGAAGATAAGACGGGTACTTGAATCATTTCTTGAATCCCATTAAAAATATCCAATTATACACTAATAAGATTTG
>NXFB01000038.1:220557-231026 GCA_002525835.2 Ipomoea batatas | reverse complement strand
TTTGCAACTATTGTTAACATTACTTTCCCTCAGTTCAATGGTGGTATAAGTGATGGTAGTTGCTTTCATAGCAGTGCTATTTTAGCACCAACGTTACAAGTTGTCAATGAAGTAAATGAATATATGTCCGACTTGACTATAGGGGAAGGGAAGACATATTACAGTTCTGACACAGCTTGCAAAGCTGATGGTTCTTCTATTGTACTTGCAGATGTCCATACACCTGAATTCTTAAACACTATTAGAGCTTCAGGCCTGCCAAATCATGCTTTAACATTAAAGGTTGGTTCACCTGTAATGTTAATGAGGAATATTGATCACAGTCTAGGACTATGCAATGGTACTAGGTTGGTTGTTACAAGATTAGCTGAACCTGTGGTTGAAGGAAGTATACTTGCAGGACCCAATGCTGGCACTAGGGTTTTGATTGCTAGAATGACGATAACGCCATCTAACACAAGATTGCCTTTCAAGTTCAATAGGAGACAATTTCCTCTCATGTTGTCATATGCAATGACTATCAACAAGAGTCAAGGCCAAACTTTGTCCAATGTTGGTTTGATCCTTAGGAAACCAGTTTTTGTCCATGGACAACTATATGTTGCTGCATCAAGAATAAGTCAACCAAACGGCCTCAAGATTTTAATTTGTGATGATTCAAAAAGTACTCCTAACAGTACAACTAATCTAGTTTACAAAGAAGTTTTTAACAATTTGTAATTTGTTAATTAATTAGTACTTTGTAATTTCTAAATTCATTAATCTTAACATTTTTTTCCTGTCCAAAGTTTTTAACGTTTTTGACTGGCTTTTTTTACAACAACGCTTCATTCCTATTAATATTAATATTAGTCCGTGCATCGCACGGGTCAATAGCTAGTATATAAAAAAAGCCTGATGTTTTTGGCTCAAGTTTTGGCTCCAAATCCCGCCGACTCACAACGGTGCCGTTTTGGAAAGCTTTTGGGTTGGCTACATTACTGTTTTGGAAAGACTTTTGGGACGGCTACATTAATGTGCACATCTTACGAAGTACTTTATAAATGATATTTTAATATATTCATTAATTAGTGTGTCATACTGACATTGGAAAACGTGATATTTTGTTGACAATCTTCACACGTATTCTACACTCTACACACAACCATTTTAATCAGAATTTGGGAGTGAAAATCTGCCTATAAATACACAGGCACCCGTGTTGGTACACTCATGTTCTCCAATCACTACAAGCATATAAATTCTCTTCTCTTCTTCATCTGCTCTCTTTAGCTTTTTTTTTTTTTTTTTTTGAGAATTGCTCTCTTTAGCTATAATTTCATCCTTCGTAAACCAGTTTGAACCTGAATGCATTCAAAAAATTTGTCATGTAAATGTATGTAGTCAATATCTATTTAGAGTACTGAGCATTCATAGCAATCACATACAAATATGCATTTTGTATCATCTTGGTTGCTGTTAAGGAATTGTATTTCATAGTAATCACATACAAATATGCATTTTTTATCAAAAGGCTCTTCAACAAAGGTAAGATCTGTGCATACCTTTCCATTATTTTCATTATCAAAAAATATTGAATCCAGCAAAGTATGCAATCAATTAGTCATTAGTGAGCCTGTAAAATTCTTAGCATTGGATTTATATATCATCATTTGCTAAACCTGAGAAATGTTGTTATTTATCATATTAATAATCTGAATAGAAAAGATATATAACTACCCTGCTAAGGATGAACGTTTAAAAGGGTAATCAGAAGAGGAGGTGCGTTTGGTTTTTGGTTCACGTTGTTACTCTGCTTAAAGGGTTGTTTGGGTTTTTGATATGAGGATGGAGAAATCATCGGGTGAGCAGAGATGGCAACCGCTCACCAAAAGAAAATCCCAAAATCTCTGGCTAACTCAATCAAAAATGCTTTTGTTAGAGTATGGACATGGGAATTTCAGATCACATGCAAAAGCTCAAGATAAGGTAGAATATTCACAATGGAAAAAGAAAAATTTTACTATATTTCATTAAAATAAATATTCTGTAAAATATTTATATATTATTGATTATATATAGTTGGCAAGCAACAGTATAAAGAAGAATGACGAATTGATGTTATAAAATTCAAGTATTATAGGTTGCAAGAGAAAACTTGACATTCAAATAAAGGTATAGCCACGCCTATACAAATGTATAGTTGCAACATACCTTTTATATTCATATTCATCAATATAATACATGAAAATAACTTAAATTCACTTAAATCTAAAATCATATATATTCGAAGGATTATTTTAAATCTCTTATTATACAGATTTAAATATTTCATACTGAAAGAAACTGCAATCTCAATTTTTATGTTTCTAGAATTTAAAAAATATAGGGTTGTCTTAATTAAAGCATGTGTCTAGAATTTAAAAAATATAGGGTTGTCTTAATTAACCCATGACCTTTTGCATGGCTCTGATACCAAATTGAATCATGTGCTCCATCCAACTAAAAGCCTAAGCTGATAATTGGACTGCACATTTATGTTTATATATTATATGCTCAACACGCCCCTTCACGTGTGCGGGCCGATTGACTTTGATGGGCTCCAAGCAACACGTTTATGTTTATATATTATATGCTCAACACGCCCCCTCACGTGTGCGGGTCGTGGCTCTGATACCAAATTAAATCATGTGCTCCATCCAACTAAAAGTCTAACACGTTTATGTTTATATATTATATGCTCAACACGCCCCCTCACGTGTGCGGGCCGTGGCTCTGATACCAAATTGAATCATGTACTCCATCCAACTAAAAGTCTAACACGTTTATGTTTATATATTATATGCTCAACACGCCCCCTCACGTGTGTGGGCCGTGGCTCTGATACCAAATTGAATCATGTACTCCATCCAACTAAAAGCCTAAACTGATAGTTGAACTGCACATTTAGGCTCTGATACCAAATTGAAGCATGTGCTCCATCCAACTAAAAGCCTAAGCTGATAATTGGACTGCACATTTATGTTTATATATTATATGCTCAACAGTCTTGACTCCTCAAAACTACACAGAGCAGAGAAAATGAATTTCAGTAAATGAAATATGTAAACAGTAAGAATTAGAGTTATATTTAGAGTAAAATAGATCATTGTTAAAATTCTACTTATCTTAGGATTTGGGCAGATCCATCTCTTCTCTCTTTTCAGATTATTGTATAGATACTCCATATCTAACTGCATGCTATAGATTGTGTCTGTATTGCCATAGAAGACGATGGTTGCTGCCGGGAACTAGCAAAGGACGGGGTTCTGAAGCTGGGCTTGATTGAGGGTTTTGCGAGGCTGGAATTGCGGAGTTAAAAACAGAGGTTTAGGGTTGGTTTCATAGGTGATGTTAGCGTCAAAGGAGGAGAGATTATTTTGATTTAGTATCTTTGATGTTTTTTCCGGCGTAGGAGATGGAGAGGAAGAAGACGGAGGGGAAGAGATAATACTGGAAGAGAGAGGACGAAGACGGAAAGAAATTGAGGAATTGTTGTGCGCTGAAACGGGTTGGGGTTATCTACACTGGCTGTAAGTGGAAATTGGGCTACTTACAAAGATTGGGCCAAAACCGTACATTATTATTATTATTATTGTTATTATTATAATAAGTAATAAATTTTATATCACATTATGTAACTACTGAATTTTTTTTGAATAATATTTTTGAGTTTAATATTTCAACTAATTATTTAATACTTTACTACAATAAATTATTTACATTTATTTTGTCTTCGGTAGAAAATTTAGCGATATTGTCCACTAATCAAATTTCTATACAATAAATTGAAGACCTTGCAATGGAGTCTAGAAATCTTAGTTTTTTTGAAAAAAAAAATATTTTTATACATGGACAATGATATATAGTTCTATCTAGTGTTAACAACGGTAATGGTCCTAGATTAATGTTGTCTATAAAGAAGTTTTTAGTAATTACAATTTGTAAATTTTACTTTGAATGTTTAGATTTTTTGTAATATTTATATCGAATATATTTTAATGTATTTTTAGATGTTGTACATTTTTTATTTAATGGATTGAAAATATTAATATGTAGTGACTCAAATACTGTTAGTACTTCAGGTACTAATGTTTACCATGAAATTTTTAATAATGTCTAATACTCAATTTTTTTATTAATTAATAATAATAAGTTTTGGTTTTTAATTTAAATTTTAAATTCATGTATCTATTTATTATATTTAAATTAGGACTATCATAAAGAACTTACAGCAGTTTTGATTCATGGAATAAATTTTAAGGGAATAAGAATAATATTTATATGGAATGAAATAAGTAAGGAATAAAATAGGAATTGTATTCCATTGTTTGATTGTTGAAGAAATAAGCTTTAGAAATGTAATATCAGTGTTTGGTTGGTTTAAGAAATATTGAAATAGAAATGGAATATTTTTAAAAGAAATAAAACCCCTATACAAAAATGTATTATTATTAATGAAATAATTAATTTATCTATATACTACAATAAATATAACGCATTATATAAATGCATATATTTAACTAATTATATATATATATATATATATATATATATATATATATATATATATAATTCCAGGTGCGGCCTTGCGGTCACACACCACTTAATGTTAAGAAACGCACCATAATGAAATACAATGAAACACACCACAATATTAAGAAACACACCACAGTGCATATTTGTGTGGTGTGTTTCTTAACATTGAGTGGTGTATTTCGTAACATTGAGTGGTGTGAACCGCACAGCCACACGGGATAACTCGGCCGCACCTGACCATGACTATATATATATATATGAGTTAACTTGGAAATAGCTGGGGTTCCCTAGAAATGGCTATTTCCCATGCGAAAGGAATAATTCATTCTCGAAAATAATCGTATGAATAAAAAGAACAAAACAAATAATGAAATAGTTCTATTCTCGAAAACGGTATTCAATTTCTGACTTATTCCATGAACCAAACACGTTGTTAAAGTAATTATAATAATACTTATCTCACTATAATACAACAACAATATTTTTAATATTTAGTCCGTGCATCACACGGGTACAATACTAGTTAAAAGAAATAATCTTCCAACTATTCAAGATTCTTGTAATCTACTTTGTAAGGCAGAGTTTTGTGCTTGTCAAACATGTGGGGATTTTAACTGCAGACAAAAATGTTCACCAGTCCATTTTATGCATGTTATGGTGTTTTTTTTTTTTTTTTAAATAAAAATTTGGCAATAGATATTAGAATGTATGATCTCCAAGTAACTTGAGTAGATTTTGGATTATGTACAGTCCAAAATCATCATAAAATATAAAATCATAATATTGGAGCTGAACTCCATGTCCCTAAATTACAATTACAATACTTATAAATGAAGCCATTGCTTCATCTGTGGCTATATAAACACATCACATCTATTTGCTTACCTCAATACACAAAATACAACTCATAACTTGGAACTTCTGTTCCTGGATTTTACAAACTAGCAGTGGCTATAGGGTAATGAATTTCATGGGAAGAAGAATAGCATATAAACAAAGACAACAACAGCATCAAAGTGAAGTAGTTCTTCTAGCCAAGTTAGGTGACGATGAGTTCAAGATTTCGAGGCCGAGTTCATTTACCTTGCTTAGTAGAAGATTCTGTTCAGTCTCGAGCTGGAGCATCATTTCTTCTTGGGCTTGATGGAGACTTTCTAGCTCGTTCAGCGATGCTGAAAATCCTTCAAGGTCATCATCTTCAATGAAGGACTGAAGCTTGATTATCAATTGCTTCATCTGATCAAGTTAATCATCAAAATATCAAGGCAAAAAAATAATATTGTTGGGGAAAAATGGTGGTACTCAGTACTTGATGTGCTGACGTGCTGTGTGGTGTGTGTACACAGTACATATATATATATAATGATGTGTTGGGCGGAAGCTGGTAAAGGGCCAAGTCCAGTAATACCCTGGCTCTCGAAAATGGTGGTTGTATAAGGAAATAAAGTTCTGCCTTCGTTTTTGGCATAGTAGTAAGCTCTTGATCCTAACAAGTGGTATCAAAGCCAGGTCACTGGTTCGAGTCTTAGCAAGAGCAGTTAAGAATGGCCAGTACCGGTGCGGGTTCGAATCCTAGCAAGAGCAGTTGTGACTGGCTGATGCTAAGAGGGAATTGTTGGGCGAAGGCCAATAAGGGCCAAGTCCATCACCATGTGGCTAGGGGGATTGCTGGGCGGAAGCCAGTAAAGGGCCAAGTCTAGCACCCTGGCTCTCAAAAATCTGTGGCGGTATAAGGAAATAAAGTTGCACAGTTGCACATTCACTACGAGCTAAAACTTTTGGCATAGTGGTAAGCATTTGATCCTAACATGATGCATATATAAAAACCTGGGACTTTTCTTATGCCAATGACTTAACCAGCTATGGCAAGTTTTCCTGCACCCATGTTAAGGGATTCAAATTCCCATTCCCACTGATTAGGCCTACTCTCTTACCTGGTTAGATATGCTGTGGCGTGCTTTAGTAACTGAAGGCTCGGAGTCTAGGCTTGATTTCTTCTCTAGGTGGGGATCTTTTCGTGTAATTTGAATATGAATCTCTCCTTTTGTCACCCCTTGAAGGGGTATCCACTTGTCAAACATTTGATTTCGAGGCAATCTCTGGTATTCGACGATACAGTCACCTATGCTGGATGTAGGTAGCAAGGCGTTGTGGTCTTTGACATGCAATGACAAATCACTGCCATCATCTGGAAATTCTAAGGTCTGATGCCATTGAGGATTCAGAGTTTTATACATAACCTGCAAGAGAGAGCAGATCATGCACAGTGTCCAAAAAGGCAGAACGGTATTCGAAAGACCAGATTATAAACAAGATCATTCTGCTATACACCTATACTATGGGGGATGATTACAAACAAGATCGTACTGCTATACGCGTATACTATGGGGGATGTTTTAATATATTTTATTTTTCCTTTTTTATTTTCGTTTCATTTTAGGTTTCAGAAAGAAGTTTCAGTTATTTTCACTGAGAAAGTCCATAAATTTGTGATAGTGCATATCTAACCTTAGTTCTTTTCTTCAAATTTCCATATTGCACCCTCACATATGGATCACTTGTTCCATTAAGGTCAGCAGCAATAAGATCTTTTGCCTCAACGAGAGCAAGCTCAATCCATCCATTTCTCTGAAAGAAAGAAAAACAAGATCAAAAGAGAAGCTCCAACATGTGAGCTGCATAGCAAAATTAACTAGTCTTTTGCTCATTCTTTTCCTTATTTTAAACATTTTCAGAATTTCAGTTTAATAATAATTGTTGAGCGGAGGCCAGTAAAGGCCAAGTCTAGCACCCGGTGGCCGGGGGATTGTTGGGCGTTCGCTTGTAAAGGGCCAAGTCCAGTACTCAACGTCTCAAAAATGTATGGCGATATAAAGAATAAAGTTGCAATTTCGCTACTAGCTATAGCTTTTGGCATAAGTGGTAAGCACTGTGCAGAGGCTAGTAAAGGCCAAGTCTAGCACTCGGTGGCTGGGGGATTGTTGGGCAGACGTCGGTAAAGGGCCAAGTCCAACACCCAGCGTCTCGAAAATGTGTGGCGGTATAAGAAAATAAAGTTACGCCCTCACTACTAGCTATAGCAAATGTGTGGCGGTATAAGGAAATAAAGTTGCACATTCGCTACTAGGTATAACTTTTGGCGTAAGTGGTAAGCGCTTGATCCTAACAATAATGATAAATAATAATAATGATGTGAAATTTATTAATATAAGAGCATACCTTGGACCTGTCATAATCATCAACTCGCACTGCTTCTATCTGAAGTTGCAGTTCTCCAGAACTAACCTTTTCAAGGGGAATCCAAACCACCCTTGGTGACCCTTCTACGAGTCCTTCCAAGCTTATCCGTGCACTACCAATATTCTCATCACTAATTGTTTCTTCAATAAAGCATTTTATCTTCAGATACTCGTCGCCACCAACTTCATCAAATTCGAATTTCTGTTTCCATTCCGGAGCTGAAGTATGTGGAACAGTTCTCGTTCTTTTAGAAGCCTGAAGGACAGTTTTACAGAACTATTACAATGTACAATTATGCTTCTTGAATACCATTAAATCAAGACTATTGAGATAGACTACAAGATCATATCAAGATAGGCTTACCGAAAGATAGACTACCAGATCATTACCAAAAATAGTCACATAGATAGTACATACCTTCCCGTACTGTAGTTTGACGTAAGTGCCAGAGCCAGACATCCCAAATCTATCTTTTGTAGGAAGGTTTTTACCATCAATAATAGTTACGTGTATTTTTCTTCCGGTTCTTTGCAAAAGATTTGATGAGCCACTGATTGATTGCTGGGACACAATATCTGACAAGCCTGAGCTATGAGAACCATCAGAAAACTGCCATTCTTTCAAGATAAGTTTTACTGTCAACTGCAATAGTATTATCAACAAGAATGAGTATCACAAAATAAATCTGTCTGTTAGCCGAAAGCTAACACATATACCCAGAAAATGGAACTCAAACTAGTTTGCATTTAGACATATTTTAAGAAAGACAAAAACTTGTGTGAGACCGTTTCACGGATCCTTGTTCGTGAGACGAGTCGGGTCAAGCTAAAAATATAATACTTATAATGTAATACTTTTTACATTTTGATTTAAAAGTATTACATTTTCCCTCAAAAAGTATAACACTTTCCCTTGTAAGTAAGGGACATTTTATTATTGATTAGTATTACGGGTGTGTTTGGTTCGCTCATGAGAATCAGAATCCGAATAGGAATCAAATACTTGGTAATGGTAATGGATTTTAGTGAAAGTATTTTGCATGTTTGGTAATAGGATGGAATTGGAATGATTATCAATATTGATGTTTGGTTACGTATGACCCCCTATAATGGTAATAAAGGTTTTACAAATACAAAAAAAACAAAAAATCAAGGCAATTGATTCTAATATAATGACATCCAAAGCACTAATATGAACAAAAAAAATCAAAACAAAAATCTAAAAGTATTAATTCAAACTTAAAAATCATATTATCAATAAGATGGAATTATACCCATTTTTAATTAGGGAATGAGGTTTTTAATTGAAGGGGTAATCAAATCCCATAGTTGTGTTTTAAAAAGTTGTCAACCAAACACTAAATATGATTTTGATTCTCATTCCTAGTGTGTAAACCCATGAACCAAACACAGTATTACATTTCCATATTGACCTGATCCTTCATGGGTCCCTCACAGGAGAGTCACTCTATATGAAATTGTTTAAGCAGAATGCAAGACCAAGCAGGTAGGAAGTTGGGTTTGGATCAAATTAAGTATAATTATATTGCTAAATATGGATGTTACTATATTTTTTTTGCTAAATATGGATGTTACTATATAAATACTATATTATCATCTAATTCGGAGGGAATATTTAATAAAAACAAGAACATAGGTTAACAATAAAATAAGATGTATAAAATTGTCTTGCAATAAAAAACAAGAACATAGGTTGTCATTCCTACCTCCCCAGAATTAATCCCCTCAAATGGAACTGTCATTTCAACTTCTTTGCCACAAAACTCAGCGCGCCTGGCAATTGCAGAAAAATCGGCACCAGTTGCCCAAAATATAGTTGAATCATCCTCAACATATCTCATCTGTTACATTAGAATTCATGTCAGTGACATCCACACAAGCGAATGCAGTACAGAAAGGCAATAGTATAGAGTATAGACTTTGAGACAATAACGTGAGAAGGCTGCATGATGAATGCATAAAGATATGGTTCTTTCAACAGTTTAGTCAACCCGTCTTACTGGAAAGCATACACATCATTTATGGTCATTGTTGGGCGGAGGCCGGTAAGGGCCAAGTCCAGCACCATGTGGCTAGGGGGATTGTTGGGCGGAGGCCGGTAAAGGGCCAAGTCCAGTAACCTGGCTCTCGAAAATGTGATGGTGGTATAAGGAAATAAAGTTGGGCCTTCGCTACTAACAACTTTTGACATATCAAAATAGTATCTACCTTAATTTCACAACTTGATAGAAAATCATATTTCACGCTGTTAGGAATGCATTGATATAAGTTGAACTTAAGAACTCCAGTATTATCATGTAGAGTCATGTTGAATTTTGAGTCCCATCTAGGGCATGATCCCGGTCTAACATCTGTTCTTCTGGTTAAGTCCTCGAGCTCAACCTCTACAAATGTGCGCAGATCTATGTAATCAAGATGATTGTCCACAGGACCAACTTTAACCGAACTTTGTTGTTTTCTGGAAGGGCTTCCTCTTATGTTACTCCTGGATAGTTTGCTGCCAGATATCACCTTGACAGTTAGTACACCACCAACAGCTTTTTTCATCAAGTTCACCACTGGCAAAGATAAACAATTCCTCCGAGGTTCAACCATCCTCTTAGCGATGGAATCAGTTGCAAGCTTATCCTGTAAGGCAGGAAACATGTTATG